>JASAMY010000010.1:0-90382 GCA_030248085.1 Paralinhomoeus sp. GSCO2_6
GTTAGCATAAGCCCTGGCTGAGGACGGAGGCGCCGACTGCAGGGCGGGCAGCCTCTGGCCTGCCGCCCTGCCATTGTCGCCCAACTCACCAAGTGGAGAGGAAGGGGGGCGGCCTTCACTCCCCCAGCAGACGGGCAGCCCTCCACTCCCCAGCACAGGGGCAGGTCCCCAGATTTGCTCCCCAGGGTAGCAAGCCCTCTCAGCCAACAGTCGCAGGATTGATCACAACCAAACCATTGTCAGAGACAGCACCCAGCAACAGTTCACCAACCAACACACCCCCACCCGTGAACACAATGCACATCAGAATCACAGCTGTCTCTGATCGTTCAGGGAGGTGGTTCTGGATGGCTGGTGCCGATGTGGGGAAGAGAGCTGCCGACTCCGACGAGGCTGCGACGATGGATCGGGCCAATCCACACCAGCAAGCCCAACAAGGCAAACAACCTGGTGTGGGCCGTCGATGCGTAGGCTCTTGATGGCTGGGGAGCTTTGAAGAACCTGCAACAGCAATCCAACATCGAGGTCACTAGCGGATCCAGGATAATCTGACATAGGGGGAGTTCTTTCATTGCAAGTCTATCCTAAGGCCTGGCATCGGCATTTGCTTTGCTCAACACACAATAGCGCAATACAACCACAGCACTACAGGGGAAACGCTTTTGTGTGCCTTAATCCATGGAATCCCCACTTTGCCCCTGTGCTCGTCCTTCCTCTCCACCTCCCTAGCCTACCTGACAGGAGGGGCCATCCACCCCTTCTGGATCCGCTAGTGAAAGCAAGACTTGCAAGCAAATGCGCCCGCCCGCACCGACACACAGACATGCACATACGCACTCACGGATGGTTGCTGATGGTGCTGACAGAGAGGCGACGCTGCTTCGGCACTTAGGATTGCCTCCTGATGGGGGAGAATAGCCGACTCACTTGAGCCAACGTCTAAAGGACGAGCGACGCGAAACCTGCAACATAAATGGCTCAGACGAGCAAAAGTGCCAGCACTGACACACAGACACACTCACTGAGACGGTTGCCGACAACTGGGGGCGCGTCGCAAAAGCGGATCGTCAGCTAGAGCGGCGCCCAGACGTGGGGAAGAGACTCGAACCAGCGCCTGATCCTTTCAAAACCTGAGACACAACTGCATAGCAAAGGCGCCAGCACGCACACAGGAACGCACACACTCACTGAGACGGTTGCTGACAACTGGGGGCGCATCGCAAAAGCGGATCGTCAGCTTGACCGGCGTCCAGACGAGAAGGGCCGACTCGAGCCAAGAACGAGCGAGCACCGTCTTTCGAATGCCGCCAACTACCAGCACGCGGCGGCGGCCTGCCGATCGGAGGCTGACGACGAACAACGCGACACAGTGCAGCTGCCCCACCACTAGCACCACCAGGTTCGGCAACAGCAACTCGACCTCGACTTCAGAAAAAATTCGTAACGCTAGAAATAAGGGGCCACACGGCACCAAACGCTACCGTAACCACCTAATTGAAGATTGGAAAAACGCCACACAATGGAGGTACCAAAACCAGGTCCATTGCGCCGCGCCTGGAAGGCGGGAGGACTATACCGTACCTCTCCTACCTCCTGTGATGAACCCCCACACCTGCACGCCCTCCCCAACCGCTGGTGAGGGAGAGAACCTTCAAAAGCTGGGATACCGTACCCCCGACCGCGAGAAAATTTTTCCCGCAAAAACGGCCTCACCAAGATACCGTAATCTCCACCCCACCCGGAGGGGGGGGCTGTTACTACTGTCGCTTTTTCCTTATTGAGCACATTTCTTCGTCTTCACCGTTTTCGTTGGAGCGGTGCTCTCTGCGTACGACGAGCAGCTCCACTCTCGCAGTTGAACCTATGAGTAGACGTGAAAACAAAGTAATAATGACTGCACACACGCAAATGCAAGTTTAACTGATTGACACAAAAGAATGAAGTTGATTAACAAAGTACAAGTTTAATTGTTTAATATCTCAAAGACTACCATGTTTTAAAGCAGCAAGCAGGTGAGTCGGCATCGTCGCTGCTCTCAGCGTCTGTACCGGCCTTGCTCGGCCATGTGCTTCGTGAGCAAGAAAAAACCATGGCAGCACTGCATGGCGCGATGCTCCAGGGGGCAACACCGTCAGTCGATGGCCAGCATGCGTGTCCGGTAAACAACGCCCGCGCTGCGCCTAAATCGCAGCGATTTAAACTGCATTCACTTTAAATGGAAATTATATGGCAATGCAAAGGAACTCGCCTCACCAGACTCTCGAAATATGCCGACACCGGCAGCGATCTTTTCCTGCACGCATCAGGGTCATGGCGACTCGTCGATTTGCGTGCGTGGACAGTAGAGATGAGCATGGGCCTGGAAATCCCGGCCCGGCCAAATCGGCAAAAATCCGGCCCAGGCCCGCAAATTTCTATTGAATTTTTGCCCAAAAACGAGGCGAGCCCGGTCCGCCCCTGGAAAATCAGGCCCAGGCCCATGCTCATCTCTAGTGGACAGCCACACGACAGGGCTTGTTTGGTCTTCAATAAATTCGACTAACAAATCTGTCCTTTGGTTCAACGGCGACTGATCCATAATCGCAACGCAATAAACGACGCTCACAAGCAAAACACCAAATGACGCACACTACTGCTACACCCATCCCTCCCTCCCATCCCGCTGTCGCGTCTTTCGCTCATTGGCTATCTAATGAGACGCGCTCGGCGTCGCCTTCCTATCTTATAGCGTGGGAGACGTTTGAGACGCTCAGCGTCTTGAGACGCGTCTCGAGACAAAACGTGTCGAGCCATGATCTTTATTTATGTATGTGCTGTATTTGCTATGATTTGCTCCACACCTAGGTAGAAGGAAGTTGTGCATTTGGACAAAAAATGGTAGATATTCCTGATGATACACAGCCACACCTGCGTTAATAAGAGGACTTTCAGTAATTTTCTCAGCCAAATCACTGATCTGCTGCACTTGCAATGTATGTACCGTAAACCCTATAATTAGCCCCCCCCTATAATAAGCCCCCCCCCTATAATTATACACCCTCCTAAGACCACTTTGATTTTTATAAGCCCCCCCCCCCCTATAATTACACCCCCTCCCTAAATGGACCATCGTCTCAAAGGCGAAATTTTCCTTCTCTGGGTGTATGTATGGCGCGTATGTGTATGTAATGTATGTATGTACATGTATGTAAATGTGAGACTGTGTGTTAGAGTGTACCAGCGTGTGTGCGCAGCGTCTTTTTCCTTAAAAATCGCCTCCACGCGCCTTTTTGCCCATACATCTTCCAACTCCTCGACAGTTCCAGTTTATAAGCCCCCCCTATAATTAGCCCCCCCCCCCCCTATAATTATACACCCTCCTAGAGCTCGAACGAAAAAATTAGCCCCCGGGGTCTAATTATAGGTTTTACGTTATATAGTTTGAGGTTGAATCTTGAGTTTAGAATTATGGAAGCTCCAAAGCCACCCATTCTCCAATACCCTAGTGTCTGGGTAAACAGGGGTTGCGAGTACAGGGAAATTGGGACACTGTTGAACTCAGAAACGAACAAACAAAGTCATTACAGGCAAAATTCTGATGCAATGGAACGAAATCAGGAACTGTGTTAAGAAGAAGAAGAAAGCGAAGCCCAAACCAGGCGATAGCTCCTCTAGTGTTGACAAGAGCAAAAGCCCTGGGGGAAACCGCAAAATTGGAAAGAAATTCTACTCTCACAAAGATCCTCTTTTTAAAGTGTCTGAACTGGAAGGTGGCAGCTGCGGTTTGATCACCAAAGACCAGGCAGTGTTTGACGCTAAGAACAAGCAAGAGGGAGATATTAAAGTCCACACTTTCAAGTGTTACCAGAATACCGAAAGACAGGTGCCTGCGTGCGTGCGTGCGTGCGTACGTGCGTGCGTGCGTGCGTGCGTGCGTGCGTGCGTACGTGCGTGCGTGCGAGCGTGCGTGCGTACGTGCGTACGTGCGTGCGTGCGTGCGTGCGTACGTGCGTGCGTGCGTGCGTGCGTGCGTGCGTGCGTGAGTGCGTGAGTGCGTGCGTGCGTGCGTGCGTGCGTGCGTGCGTGCGTGCGTGCGTGCGTGCGTGCGTGCGTGCGTGCGTGCGTGCGTGCGTGCGTGCGTGCGTGCGTGCGTGCGTGCGTGTGTGAGCGTTATGTTGTATTGTATTGTAGAATTCAATTCTGCAGGTGAACGGCGCTTACGCGCCAATGAACGACGCCTACCACTACAGCTTCATAATCCACAACATGTACGTGGACTACTATAAAAAGCCACCGCTATATGAACTGAAAGGCAAATACGACGACAACCCCATGATGCTGCTCGTCGTCCACTACGGCAGACACGTGGAAAACGCTTTCTGGAATGGAAGGTACGCATGGGATTTTTTGTTTCACGTATACCTTCTATGAAGTTTAAAAAAAAATGAAAAAAACTTTAATTACAATATAGGTTCGCTATCTTCGGAGAAGGCCAGGGAATATTCTACCCTCTGACATCTCTCGACGTTATTTCACACGAGGTGTCTACCTATGCCTGGATTTTATTAATTTCTTTAGGGATCGGACATTTTTACGGCAAACAACAAAAATCGGACATGTACAGCTTTCAATACTGTTTGACATCCAGATATTGCAAAGATCCGTTTGATGCAACTGCACAGAAACGTTGCAAGCACACGGTCCTAATAGGCAACCATAGTACGTATGTATTAGGTATGTATCTCTGAATTAATGAATGTTCATTGAAGATTGCGCATGGAGTGACGAGCGAGTCGTCGGAGCTGGCCAATAAGGGAGAGTCAGGGGGACTGGGGGAATCCTTTTCTGACATGGCAGGTGAGAAAAGTTGTGGTGTACATTGTACATACACAATGTACATTAGCAACGATGATGCGAAGGTAATTATTTTGCTGCAAAAGGAAGACAATTACCTTTCCTACTGTACAACCTTTCAATCCATCGCCTTTATCAGGGTGTACGCGGCAGCGTACAACCCTATCAGGGTGTACGCGGCAGCGTACAACCCTAATATGTGACGACTTCTGCAATGCGGTTTTTTGAATTTTCAGTCGCTCATAACTCTTGATTGCCTGAACGGATTGTGGCGAATGATAGCTCAAAAGAACCGCCTTCTAGACCGGAATCGAATAAGCCGTCCCGCGTTTCGGTACTCGAGCGCATTAACACGAAACTTCCGAAAATGTTCCGAAAAAGTGGTGTTTTTTTTTTCCTGTTCTGCACACACTTTTTGGGGCGCCGCTCTGGAACGCCTCAGTCGATTGGGACAAAACTTGACGTGAGCACGCGGTATATGATGGCAACTTTGTGACCGCAAGAAAAATTTATCTAGGTGCTACGGATCTAGAGTTAAGGCCGATTTAGTAATTTTTTGGAACATAGTCGTTTTTTTTGGCCAAAATGCGACAAGAGTAAAAGTCGAAAAAAAGCCGAGTAAACCCCCAAATGTTATTTGATTTCCGTAAACAGCTTTACAAAGAAAGTCTAAGACGCTTGCATGACATTTGAAATTCTCACCACATAATGAGATATAGGCAACCAAAATTTCGCAAATTTCGACCAAAAAAACTTTGTCAGCTATAGGCGCTTCAACCGTTTGTGGCAGAGCTGTGCTGCAATGACGAAAGTTAATCGTCCGGACCTGGAATAGGTTACTTTCAACAAATGGCAGCGCTCCGATGCCCATGTCTCGGTCGGCCCCCTTTGAAAGGCCTTTTTTTGGGTGTTTTGTCCCAAAAGTTTGTCAGCTATAGGCGCTTCAACCGTTTGTCACAGAGCTGTGCAGTAATGATGACAGTTCCTCGTCTAGACCTGGAATAGGTCACTTTTGACAAATGAGATCTCTCCGACTTCCATGTTTCGCAGCTAGACTCTCTTGGCACACCCCCATTTTGGGCGACATTCGAAACTTTGAGCGTGCATTACTTTTGCTTTCCTGGACGAATTCTGCCACGTGATAGCTCAAAAGAACCGCATTCAAAGGGTGATTCGATTGAGTCGCAACACGTTTCCATACTCTTGCGCATTACCGAGAAAATTGTGTGGATGTAACAAAAAATTGGGTCCTTCCAACCTTTTGGCCTGTCGCTCGCTCACACCTGTATCAATCGAAACAAAACTTCGCACGCATCTATGACCCACATAAAAACCCTCTGAAGAATTCAGTCTAGGTGCAATACATCGTGAGGTTACAGTTTACGTTGCAATATTTTTGGCGCGTTTTGTAAAGTCATCAGACTACTGATCGCGAGGTCGCTGGTTCGACTCCCAGTGACGCCTGTGACGCTTTTGCAGGTGTCATCTTGGGAAACCCATCAACGGTTCTTTGCTGCAGTGTCTCCAGTCCATCCCACATTCTCTGTCTCTTTTCTAGGTTCTTCTACCAAAATTTTGGCAAATTTTTGATATTTATGGACGGATGCTCGTTACAGCCCTTGATGCACGAAAATGACACAGCTGCACACCCGCACGCACGCACGCACGCACGCACGCACGCACGCACGCACGCACGCACGCACGCACGCACGCACGCACGCACGCACGCACGCACGCACGCACGCACGCACGCACGCACGCACGCACGCACGCACGCGCGCACGCACGCACGCACGCACGCGCGCACGCACGCACGCACGCACGCACGCACGCACGCACGCACAATGTGTACAGTGGTACACGTTTTTCATAAGCTTTATGGTGCAACACTGAGCATGCGTCCGTGCTGGTCTGCTGCTGTGGATTTGTATGTGTGTTTTTTGCAGGTGGTTGCAGGTGGATTTGTATTTTGCAGGTGGCTGCAAAAAAAGAGAATATGTGACGGACGTTCCTTTAGGTCCAGTTTGAAAAAACGTGGTATTAAAAGTAGCCACTTCATCAGATGATCAACTTCAGTTTGGACAAACCGTGTATAATCGAACCAAACGCAGCAACACGTCACATATTCGGCGTTTGTTGTGTGAGCCATCGCACGCACACAACCACAACACCACCACCATCAATCCAACCTCGCAACTCGTTCATCTCTCTGACGATGTGCTGCCATTCATAGGCATTGCATGGATGGATAGGGCACACAGCCAAAGATACTGCATAGGTAGATAACTTCACTGCCCTGTCCGTTCCAAAATTTAATATGTGGCTTGCTCTTACAGTAAGTGATATGTAGCATCATTTCACAATCTTAAGTACCAGTACATGCCGTACATTCAACTTCGATTCTCGTTCATCTTTGTTCGGCTTCTGTTAGCCTGTAGCTATGGACGGGACTGCCATCTGTTGATGAAGTGGCTACTTTTAATACCACGTTTTTTCAAACTGGACCTAAAGGAACGTCCGTCACATATTCTCTTTTTTTGCAGCCACCTGCAAAATTTTCCTTAATATGTAATGCCCACACGGTTTAAAAAAGCTTTAAAAAAATAACTTAATTTGGACTCTGCTGAAACAGGCTAGAGGTCATACAACAATCAAAATTTGGGGCGGGCCAATTGTCACATCGCCGTTGTAGTGAACGCGAGGGTCATAGCTGGGGAGCCACCTTTACGGCAAATTCTATGCATGAATGCGCCCAGGAAATGTGACGTAAATCCCTTGCCCTAAGGGATTAGTGACTCCTTGAACGTAGTGGGTGTTGCCCCCCCCCCCCCCTGACCCCACACGCGAGCCAATACAACGCCATACCACTGACCTAATGTACCCGCTCTAAATCACAACTGTCTATGGTCTCAGGAATCACAACTACGGCTTATCGCCATGGATATAATCGAAACACGTTTAAATGGAAAATTGGAGCTGACGTGACAAAACGCTCGCCTCAGCTCAGGTAGAGAATATTCAAGATTTTCTGCATGTTGTCTCATTATTATGCAAATCATGTATAAGTTGTGTTCTTCAGATGCATGGACAATCCACCGTGCGACAGGTCATCAATTGATCACATGCGGGATGTGAGGAACGGGCACGAAGAGCACTCTTTAAGCGGCATTTTCAACAAGGTACGAAACAGTGCAAGCTGCAAGCAACCACACAAGCAAGTGTGCGTGCGACAGATTAAACCATGCATGCAGAAATGTGCCAAATAAAACCAACCTGGGATTTTTTTGGCAGTCCCCCGCCCATGGATTTCCGCTGCTCACCGCTTGCAGGCGTTCTACCTAATCACGAGGAAAAGCAACGGCCATCCGCGGGATGTATTCGACCTCTTTTACTTCGCCAACACGAAGTACTGGAGCCAGTTCACCAGACTGCTAGAGGCCGCTGAATTAACGCTCCGCGCGCTGGCTCATCTGAAGGAAGGGCGGTTCTTGCAGCGCAACTACGATCACATCACTTTCGACGTCGTCGTCGACGCCTTCAAAGAGGCGAGCAGCGCACAACCGCATTTGCGCCTACGGTATTCACTGTGAGAAATCACGCAAAATGCTTGTAGGTTGGAATCAACTGCGAGCGCAAGGGATCGGCGGACGATCGATGGGATTGCGTGGAGTGATCAGCGAAAATACCTACATATGTGTACTGTCGGCGATCAGAGCCCGCTAGAATGCGATCAGCAATTTTTCTCAGAAAGAACTGCCGCGTTCCCCTGAAATGTGATGTACGTAACCATTGCATATTGCATATTCGTTTGGTTTTGTTGCTAATGTGATCAAAAGTTTCGCTATATTTTCAAGTTTACGCAGAATCGAGACCTCTAAACAGGCTGGGGCAAAACAAAAAAAACACTTAAAAAAAAACTTTTTTAAATAAACTGGAAATTTTGTTAACTAAAAAATAACTTTGTCAAAATTGTCCAAAAACTGCTAAAAACGAGGCGTACGTAACCATTGCATATTGCATATTCGTTTAGGTGGGTGGCTAAGGTGATCAAAGCTTCGCTATATTTTTCAAGTTTACGCAGAATCGAGACCTCTAAACAGGCTGGGGCAAAACAAAAAACACTTAAAAAAAAACTTTTTTTTTAAATAAACTGGAAATTTTGTTAACTAAAAAATAACTTTGTCAAAATTGTCCAAAAACTGCTAAAAACGAGGCGTACGTAACCATTGTGTAATGTCGCCTTAATTTTGCCTTCCGACCTTCCGACCTTACCTTCCGACCTTCCGACTTTACCCCTTGCCCTTCCGACTAATTCCCAGTGACGTGGCAACGAGTAGCCAATGGTCAAGGCGATTGCATCAGCAGTGTCGGCGTTTGTGACCATATATGGGATGCGCGCTGCCGCGTGTGCTGATAGGTCGCCTAGGGCCGAGGTAGCCAATGGTCGAAGTGCTGACGTAGGCGATTCTCGGAATCGTGACCATATTTGGGCATGTGTATCTTTTGTGTGTGCGCGTCACCATCTTGCCTGAGTCTACGTGTGTAGTAGTTTGGCGACTTAGAAAAGTCGGCGCGTAGGACTCGTGTGGCGCCCTAGTTTGGCTTGTCGTGACCCGGCGCCCAGAAGAAAGTGTTTTTGTGGAAGATCGTGGCTGTGGGCGACGCAGCAGTGCGGCAGCAGCGACAGCGACTGCAGAGCAGGCGAGCGCGGAGTTTGAAGTGCAGAGCGCTTGCGAGGAGTGTTTGGACGTGTTTGTTTTTTTAAATAAACTGGAAAGTTTGTTAACTAAAAAATAACTTTGTCAAAATTGTCCAAAAACTGCTAAAAACGAGGCGTACGTAACCATTGCATATTGCATATTCGTTTCGTTTCGTTGCTAAGGTGATCAAAGCTTCGCTATATTTTTCAAGTTTACGCAGAATCGAGACCTCTAAACAGGCTGGGTCAACACAAAAAACACTTAAAAAAAAAACTTTTTTTAAATAAACTGGAAATTTTGTTAACTAAAAAATACCTTTGCCAAAATTGTCCAAAAACTGCTAAAAACGAGGCGTACGTAACCATTGCATATTGCATATTCGTTTCGTTTCGTTGCTAAGGTGATCAAAGCTTCGCTATATTTTTCAAGTTTACGCAGAATCGAGACCTCTAAACAGGCTGGGGCAAAACAAAAAACACTTAAAAAAAAACTTTTTTTAAATAAACTGGAAATTTTGTTAACTAAAAAATAACTTTGTCAAAATTGTCCAAAAACTGCTAAAAACGAGGCGTACGTAACCATTGTGTAATGTCGCCTTAATTTTGCCTTCCGACCTTCCGACCTTACCTTCCGACCTTCCGACTTTACCCCTTGCCCTTCCGACTAATTCCCAGTGACGTGGCAACGAGTAGCCAATGGTCAAGGCGATTGCATCAGCAGTGTCGGCGTTTGTGACCATATATGGGATGCGCGCTGCCGCGTGTGCTGATAGGTCGCCTAGGGCCGAGGTAGCCAATGGTCGAAGTGCTGACGTAGGCGATTCTCGGAATCGTGACCATATTTGGGCATGTGTATCTTTTGTGTGTGCGCGTCGCCATCTTGCCTGAGTCTACGTGTGTAGTAGTTTGGCGACTTAGAAAAGTCGGCGCGTAGGACTCGTGTGGCGCCCTAGTTTGGCTTGTCGTGACCCGGCGCCCAGAAGAAAGTGTTTTTGTGGAAGATCGTGGCTGTGGGCGACGCAGCAGTGCGGCAGCAGCGACAGCGACTGCAGAGCAGGCGAGCGCGGAGTTTGAAGTGCAGAGCGCTTGCGAGGAGTGTTTGGACGCGATCCTTCAGAGTTCGGCGAGTCTGTGTGGCTGTGTGTGTGGCTGCTTGGGATATCTGGACCCCCCGCGCCTGCAGGTCTGGGAGAGACGCAGGGCGGCCCGGTCAGCGCTGTCTAGTGAGGTCCTGCCGTGTGCGACCTTAGCTTCGGCGGAGGAGCCACGTGCCCGGGACCCTAGACAGGCCCACGCGCTAATATTTCCCAGCAGGCCTAACACTCGCCGCGCGCTCGACTAATATTCCGGTGTCTGCTCGTCGAGAGGCACGCGGATTGCAGCTCTTGGAGCGCCCTGAGGTCGACGTCGTCGATCCTCTTCATCCACCACTTCGTTTGTGTGCGCGTCGGCGGTCTCTGGCGTCGAAGGTCCCTTCGGCTGTCCAGTGCGCCGACATCCCATTTTTGGAGTGCTCAGGGTGCGCCACCTGACGCTGTGTTGTGGAAGGTCCCTTCTACTTTGCAGTGGTGCCGCGACGCCCTCGCTTCCTTCACTTCTTACTCCAGTGTCTCGCGGAAAATCGGAGATTTTCAGTTCCGCCCGGGGTGGTGGGGTGGCTCGTAGTGTCTCGACTGTGCGTATCCAGGAATCGAACCTACGGACGCCGTGGCAGTTTTTGAGCTGTCACAACTGTAATAAGGTCGTGCTGTCTGTAGTTGTTGGTTGCCCAGCCCAGAGGAAAGTCGAACAGCCCAGGGAAAAGTCGAATAAGGGTCAACAGGCGTGTTTTGTCCCCCCCCCCCCACACCAGTTCAGTGTTCAGTATATCTCGCGCAGACATGTCGCAAGAGGACGCGGCAGCGGCGCCGGCAGGCGACGGGCCGGGCGCCAGCAGAAAGCGGCAGCCGTGGTGCTGCGGTTGTTACCAGTCTGTGTCGCTAGAGTCGGCCATTGAGTGCCTGACTGACGGTTGTCCTAGCAGGTTCTGTGTCGCATGCGTGCAAAGTCTGCCGATTCCCACCACACCGTTGTGTTGTCTGTGCCGGGTGGACGCCGTGCGGCGCGACCAGAGCGCCCGAAGCGTCTTCCTGAAGCAGTTGATGCAGCAGGCCGAGGAGGTAACGCAGCAGCTGGCGGAGTGGAGGCAGGGTCAGTCGCATCACTCCACCAACACCGGCAAGGTCAACCAGCCGACGTCGCCGTGGGTGTCTCTTGACGACGACTACGACGGTGGTGGCGAAGTTTACGACCAGTGTAGGCAGCAGAGAACGTGTAGCGCAGCGCGTCAAGGACAGCTGGACAGCGGGAGAGCGACGGCCACGAGCGCGGGAAGGGGGGCAAACACAAAGAGCCGCCGACAGCTGAGCGAATCGGGCGGCGACGGGCGCAGGCAGAGAAACGAGCAATACAGTAGCTGCGCACCGTCAGAGGGAAAGCAAGCGTTTGAGCGCAAGGCGCACGTCGCGCGAGACATACAGTCGGACCAAGAGGCCTCCAACGGTAGGATTGTCTCTGACTCTGCACCGACGCGGTATACGTCGGCGCCGTCGATGCAGGCTGCTGGTACGCGGTGTCTCCTACCCCCCGCATCGTCGTTGGCAGTGGACGCCTGCCGGCCGAATCGTCCTTCGACACGCCTCAATCGACAAGCGTCGTTGCTGCTGGAGGAGCTGTGTGAAAAGCAGCCGTACCACTGCGCGGCCGACGAGGGCCTGCAGCAGGGGCGCCGTCCAGTGGAGGCGGGCCGGTACGAGAACAGTGAGCTGCAGAGTAGTAAGCCGTACCACTGCGCGGCCGACCAGGGCCTGCAGCAGGGGCGCCGTCCAGTGGAGGCGGGCCGGTACGAGGCGACTGAGCAACAGGATAGGGAGCTGTACCACTGCGCGGCCGACCAGGGCCTGCAGCAGGGGCGCCGTCCAGTGGAGGCAGGCCGGTACGAAACGAGCGAGCTGCGTGAAAGGCAGCAGTACCACTGCGCGGTCGAGGACGACCCGCTGCAGGGGCGCAGTCTGGGCGAGATGCGCCGGTACAGGGTGAGCGAGTCCAATAGGGAAGAAGTGTACTACTGCGCGGCCAGCAGGGACCAGCAGCAGGGGCACCATCAGGAGGGGATGGGCCAGTACACGGCGAGCGAGTCAGTTCGGCAGGAGTACTACTGCGCGGTCGGGGCGAACCAGCTGCAGGGGCGTAGTTTGAGCGAAACGCGCCAGTACGAGCCGAGCAGGCCGCGTGAAAGGCGGCAGTACCACTGCGCGGGCAGCAAGGCTCAGCAGCAGGGGCGTAGTCTGCAAGAGATGCGCCGGTACAATCAGTTCGACGAACACGGGGAGAGACGCAGAGCGCATGCTGACTTGGGCTTGAACTGGCGCGAGGACGCCTCCAACGGTAGGGACGTCTCTGACTCTGCGTCGGGGCTGTATACGCCGGCGCCGTTGGTGCAGTCGCGTGGCACGCGGCATCTCCTGCCCCCTGCATCATCGTTGACAGCGGACCCTTGCCGGCTGAATCGTTCCAAGGAGAGTCACGGTCGACAAGCGCTGCAGGCGTCTGCACATCAGAGCACCCAGAACCAGCAGGAGGAAGGGCTGCGTGAAAGGCAGCAGCTGTTTCGCGCCAGCCAGGACGGCCAGAGGCAGAGGCGCGATTCGGAGCAGAGTTACCAGTACCAGCAAGACGGCGGGCAGCGGGAGGAGAGTGGCGACACGGAGCCACCAGACAGAGGCCCACAGAGGCGACGTCAGGATGGGCGTCAACGCGTGCGGGTCGAAGCGCGCCGGGCGCGATCGCCGAGCTGTCAGCCCCAATATGCTGACATTGGTAGATTCTTCGGAGACGGACGCGACAACGACCTGACAGTCGAAGTGTTTCTGCATCGGTTCCGTCGACGCATGGAGGTAGAGCGCATCCCACACGAGCAGTGGGGTGGCATTCTCGAGAGTTGGCTTGGCGGCGAGGCCGAACAGGCCATTTTTCAGTATCAAGCGCAGAATGGCGTCGACCGATTGTCCTTCGAAGAGATCGAGGACAAGTTGAAGCGGCTATATGGTCCGAGTAGGAACTCGTTTTTGGCCTTCTACAAATTGACGAAAGTGAAGTGGGATGGTAGGCCGGTCGAGTCTTTGGTGGCCGACATCAGGCACCTCGTCAGCAAGGCCTATCCAAACATGACGCCCGACCAGTGGAAGGAGGAGACCAAGCGGTCCCTCATTCGCGTGGTCCCCAAGCAGTACCAGTGGATTATGATCTCCAACGACAGCGAGGACCTTGAGGACGTCGTCGGCATGCTGCAGCGGGCAGTTGAGTTGGCCAAAGCAGCGCAGGCTGGTGGTCAGTGGCAAATGTCAGCAGTAGAGCCGACGCCGAGTGACTATGGTGGCGAGGCTGAAGAAGAACAGCAGCCAGACGACTGTGAACGGTTTTCCAGTGAGGGCGGCTGGTATGGACATGAGGAGTCTGGCGGTCCAACTTTTGGCGATTTCCAGCAGGCACTGCAACCGTGGTCGTCAGCTGCGAGTGGCCATGAGCAACATCGCCAGCAAGAGGGCTACCCCTCTGAGGGGGAGAGGCAGTTCGACCCAGCCAGCGGCAGAGCGCCTTGGTGTCCTTGGTGTCGGCAGGCCGGCCATTTCGCTCGGAGTTGCCCCCAGGCCCCTCAGCAGTCAGTTCGTCGTCGCGGTTGCAGAGGTAGAGGTTGGAGAGGACAACCGGCAGCCTGCATGTTGGTAGACCAGCCACAGATGCAGAGAGAGCCGGCTGTGAAAGAGCCGGAGGAGGTAGAGAACTCGCAGCAGGCAAAGTCGAGTAGAGCGGCGCCACTGGCGCATGGCATCCAGCAGAATGAGGGCCAGGGCCAGCAGACGCTCGAGCTTGACTGGGACACCTATGTAGAGACGCTGTTCGCAGATTCAGCAGCGAAGAATGAGGACGAGCACCCTAAGTTTGACGCCGAGTGTAGCTACATAACTGATGCTACTGTGTTTGTGGGCGAAGTAAGTGCTCAGTGCACAGAAATGCCACTTCCAGTGCAGAAGTTGGTGGAGCTGTCTGAGGCCGAACTGCGCGAGTGCGACCAGGCGGTCAGGGTCAAGGATGGCCGACTGCAGTCTTCTGAGATGCAGGGCCCGGCGCCTTTCGACCATCACTCCAGCGCCAGCGAGAGGCCGAAGACGATTTCTCACGTAGCTCACGATAGGCCAGAGTTAGTGAGGCCGCGCAAGGTGCACTTGGTACACTGGAATCAGCGCCATCTTGTGGCACGCGTGGATGCCGATTGCGTGGCGGATGTGAATCAGTTTGTGCGTGCGGGCGTAGGCGGCAGTCACGCTGAGGGCGTCCAGTCCTTGTTCGGTCCCTACCAGTCTGCTGTGGAGAAGTCCGGCATTGAGGAGGGCCTTGTCCAGGTTGGTCCCGACGGGACGTCCGCGTTCAAGCTGTGTGTCGACAGCGCAGTCGGTGGCACCGATGTCAACTGGGAGCTAGGTACTCTGGAGTTTGCCTGTTCTCGCAGCTGGGAGGATCTCGGTACAGGAGTTGTTGAGCCTTCCGCGGGCCTTGCCGACTTGTCAGAAGTCTGCATTGCCCAGATTGAGGCGCAGGCGCGTCAGTTGTCGGCAAACACAGTGGACTGTAGACTGAGCCCGGAGTTGCCTCGCCAGTGCGACGGCGCCAGCATGCGGCGGATCAGCAGCAAGTTGGGCGCTAGAAACAGCAGTGCGGAGTTCAAGGACGACCAAGTCGACTTCAAGCCCGACGATCTGTTTGTGAGTCACGCGTTAATGGTGCGCGTGGTTGATCATTCAGTGTCGTCAGAAATGTCGGGGCGAGACCAGAGAGGTCGCCACGAGTCGCTCAAGTCGGCGCTGCCCCCAGCGTCATTGGCCAGCAGCTGCGGTGCGCTCCGTCTGGCGGTCGACCGGCCACTGGGCCACACCTCCGAGATCAGCAGCGAGGTCGACGCGCGCAAGGAGCGGTCTCCGACGAGGCGGTCAAGGCGCAGCCGGTCGGGCAGGCGGTCGAGACGAGCGTCAAGACGGGCATCGGCCGACAACTCGCGAGACAAAGAAGTCCAGTCAGAGCAGATGAGCGTCAGTACGGTAGCGACCGTAGGAGCCCTAGGCAAGTCCGCTGAGTCTCTTAAAAGTGGTGAGAGCAACATGGGCTACAATAGCGAGCCGAGCCAAAAGGGGGGACCCTCAAAGCACGCCGTACCAGCAGAGGCCTATGCAGCGGATGCTGACGTACAGTCGTGTGAGCAGAGCAATTTACTGGAGGAGCGGAAGAGCGCCGAGTTCTGGGAGGAGTTTCGCGATAGCGGCGTGAAGCGATCGGTGGAGGAGGCGCAGCGGTCGGCGAGCGTCGAGGGCGAAAGCGACGGCGTCGAGCCAGTTCGCCTCGAGCGAAATTTGCGCATTCCTGTACGCGGTCGCAACACGCGGGCCATCTGCGATGATGTGCAGAGCGAGAGTGTTTTAGCGCGCGAACTGTCCCTTCAGTGCATCTTCCCTTTACTGTCTCTAGCGCGCGAACTGTCCCACCAGTGCATCTCCCCCTTACTGTCTAAGTCACAAGAGTCTGTGAATGAGGTTCCCTATGAGGCTAGCTGCTCGAGCGGTGCACGAGGTAAGAGACTCGCACTTGTCGCGTTGTCTGCTAAGTCGGTGACGTGCTTTTGTATCAGCAGGCTCTTGAGCAAAGCCCTCGGTTTGCTGAGCTTCTGGGGAGAAGAGAAGTCAGCCGGCCAGTCCATTGGAAAAGGGCGAGCGTTCGGGTCGCTGGTGCATCAGGACATTTATTTGGCGCTAGAGTATGGCTTGGTACGTATCTGCGACTATTGTTCGGAGTCATTGCGCAGTTTTGCTTTATGCCCTGTTGCTGTCCATAGTCTCGTAGGCGTGGAAATGCAGGCGCTGCAGAACCGTTCCGATGAGCTCCAAAAGGACCAACTGACGAGCATAAGGTATCCTATTTATGGCCAAACGATGGTCGTGAACAGCAGTTCCTTCAATGATCGGCCAGAGAAGCTCGAATTGGCGTTTCCTCTGCCACCAGTGCAAATGGGTGCGAAAGGCCTGTTTGTGCCGCACGTGCTACTGGCAGAATTGTCCGAGCAATTGCTCGCGGTGGATATGTGGTCGGGTCCCCCGCAGAGCAGGGCTTCTGGCGGGAATCCACAGGGTCAATCGGCCTTGAGCACAGGGATGGTGCTGCCACAGCCACGCGCCAGTTTCAAAAGAGAGCACGACATGGTCCACTTGGACCACGAGGGCACTGTGGCTTGGGAGATGTTGGGAGCTGAGGCCCGAGAAGGAGTGTTGTCCACTGACTTAAAAATGGACTTGAAACAGATGCAGTAGACTTGGAGCAGTCAGCGGTTGGGCAGCGGAGGCTAAGAAATGGCTGCTGAGTGTATTTCGCGATTAGACTGTGTCTACTGATAGCACGTATTATTGTGTGTTGGTATTGTAGGAGATAATACGTGTAGTTGGGCACGATCCTTCTGTTGGTAATTGTAGTCATAAGGAGCTGTACCAGCTGAGGTTGACAGGATAGATTTGGAAGCCGACTCGGCCTGGCTGAAGCGAAAGTATGAGAAGCGGCAGGGCGACGCTCCGACAGTCCAATTCAGGACGTCGTCGTCAGGCATCTGATGCATACCTGCAGCGAGTAGTACGAGTAGCTTTGCAGCCTGCGGCCTAGGCATTGTGCTGTGTATCGGTGTGTGACTCGTCAGAACTTGGCAGCTTACTCCAAACTCTGTATAATTTGGCCCCCGAGCTCGGTGCTTCTTCGAACGAAGTTCGAATTCAAAGGGGGGGGTCTGTAATGTCGCCTTAATTTTGCCTTCCGACCTTCCGACCTTACCTTCCGACCTTCCGACTTTACCCCTTGCCCTTCCGACTAATTCCCAGTGACGTGGCAACGAGTAGCCAATGGTCAAGGCGATTGCATCAGCAGTGTCGGCGTTTGTGACCATATATGGGATGCGCGCTGCCGCGTGTGCTGATAGGTCGCCTAGGGCCGAGGTAGCCAATGGTCGAAGTGCTGACGTAGGCGATTCTCGGAATCGTGACCATATTTGGGCATGTGTATCTTTTGTGTGTGCGCGTCGCCATCTTGCCTGAGTCTAGTAGTTTGGCGACTTAGAAAAGTCGGCGCGTAGGACTCGTGTGGCGCCCTAGTTTGGCTTGTCGTGACCCGGCGCCCAGAAGAAAGTGTTTTTTGTGGAAGATCGTGGCTGTGGGCGACGCAGCAGTGCGGCAGCAGCGACAGCGACTGCAGAGCAGGCGAGCGCGGAGTTTGAAGTGCAGAGCGCTTGCGAGGAGTGTTTGGACGCGATCCTTCAGAGTTCGGCGAGTCTGTGTGGCTGTGTGTGTGGCTGCTTGGGATATCTGGACCCCCCGCGCCTGCAGGTCTGGGAGAGACGCAGGGCGGCCCGGTCAGCGCTGTCTAGTGAGGTCCTGCCGTGTGCGACCTTAGCTTCGGCGGAGGAGCCACGTGCCCGGGACCCTAGACAGGCCCACGCGCTAATATTTCCCAGCGGGCCTAACACTCGCCGCGCGCTCGACTAATATTCCGGTGTCTGCTCGTCGAGAGGCACGCGGATTGCAGCTCTTGGAGCGCCCTGAGGTCGACGTCGTCGATCCTCTTCATCCACCCCTTCGTTTGTGTGCGCGTCGGCGGTCTCTGGCGTCGAAGGTCCCTTCGGCTGTCCAGTGCGCCGACATCCCATTTTTGGAGTGCTCAGGGTGCGCCACCTGACGCTGTGTTGTGGAAGGTCCCTTCTACTTTGCAATTGCATATTGCATATTCGTTTCGTTTCGTTGCTAAGGTGATCAAAGCTTCGCTATATTTTTCAAGTTTACGCAGAATCGAGACCTCTAAACAGGCTGGGGGAAAACAAAAAAACACTTTAAAAAAACTTTTTTTAAATAAACTGGAAATTTTGTTAACTAAAAAATAACTTTGTCAAAATTGTCCAAAAACTGCTAAAAACGAGGCAAAAACGTTGGTTTTAGTGCGTTTAAAGCCTATATAACTACTTAGTAGCAGTAGCAGCCTGAATGAGCAAAATAACCATAATTAGCTCCATTGGAGGTGTTCTGGAGGCTGTCAAACCAAGTCTCGACCGTCATAGTCGTAGTCCGACTCAAGACCCAAGCCTACCTCTAAACATGACGTTGCTACATATTAGTATATTTCAGTGCGATATGCGCTCTGCAACAGCTTTCAGTACCTGTTTGCTGTGTCGCAACTTGTCATTTTACTGCTGTCGACGAAGAGTCAGGAAACCAGCTCAATACCCAATCATTTTCTATCGATTTTTCGTTGGAACTCGGCACTATGCGTTCCCAACGATTCTTCCAATTTTTCAACAGTTTTCACCATACCTAGTTGTCTTTCGACCTCATAGAGTAGTCTCAACCGAAATGCAAAATTAGCGCCGGGGTTAAATACAAAGTTTACGGTATACTATTCGTGTTGCCCCTTTCCAGACGCCGATTGAAGTAGGCACCGACGCATTATGGGTGCGGGCACTATTGGAGGGACACTATCGTGCCAACAGATTTCCGGCATGTATGTCCGTAAAATGTTATGTCGCGCGCTTTATTCTGAGCAGTACGCAACGTACCCATATCACTGCGCCTCTAATCGGCGGAGGTATGAGAGGAGGGGATTAGAGAGCAGCTTGATTTAATGCCGCTACATTCCAGATGATTATCTTAATCCGACGACACGGCCGTTTATTACCAAAGCCCAATTACTGTACTGTGTTTGGCACTCTGTTTGCACTGTCAACATGACACCACGACTGCTTGCGCTAGGCCCCTTGTTGTTGTGCACAGCAAACGCGGTATAATTTGTCCAAGTCCGCGAGAAGACGCTGGCGAATTCGTTTGCACCAGAAAGCGATCTGATTCGAAAACTCAAGGCTGCAACGGAGAAAACGTTTGCTGCGCAGGTGCTCGACTGTTTATATTTTTCTTTTTATTTTTAACTTAATAATTTTCTTCTACAACTTATAGGAAAGCGATTTTCGAAGCATCTCTGAGCAGCGGAGTCCGCATGGACGAACGGTAAGGGTGCAGCAGTATCATCAAGGGGTGCGTTGCATACAATTCGCAATATATGCTTGCTTGGATCTGAACCTGAATTGATGATTTGCCAGACCAGCTTTCAATGTTTAGGTGGAGGTGTTCGGCTTTCAAGTCTCAGCGCACTTCAGTTACTTAACGAGGGCCACTCTTTACAATGGACTTGTGGCCGACGATTTACGCTTTGAGGTGCATTGATTTAGTGATACAAACTCTATAGTTTTGCAGTTTTTTTTACAATTTCAGGAGTCCGAGTACGATGCGATGGTTGCGAGAAAGCGTGAGATATTTCACAAGCTAAAGAAGCAGCTATCGAAGAACGAAGTGGAGCCAGTTGAAAGCGCACTGCTAAAAGACACTGATGAGATCAAGGTCGTGCTCTATGTGGATGATAACGACAATGCCAGGCTCGCGTACGCCGCCAGATTTTTCGACTTCACCTCCAACGAGCCATGCTATCCTCATTTGCTGGCAGACACATACGGTATACCTGTACCTGCATGCGCGCACTCAGTGTGCAGCAGGGATGAGCACGGGCCTGCACATCTTGGCCCGGCCCGGCCCGCCAGATAGTCCGGCCCGTCCCGGCCCGGCCCGCATCTTCAAAATCCAGGTCCGGCCCGGCCCGCAACACGAAATAAGTACAGTCACTACAGTGTACAATTTACTGAAATACCGTATGCCAATTGGCGTGATTTACTTAACGGAATGGCGCATCCACCTCTCAGAATCGCAGTTCACAACCATTTTACGGCCTTTGCACCATTTGAGCGCGAAAGACGCGCATCATAGAATACAAAGTTGCTAATACGGTGCAAAATAGTCCCAGATACTTACAATGCATTACATAGGTAGCTATCTACGTTGGCCAGCCAAGAACGTCCGGCCGGGCCCGGCCCGCACCCTCAAAACGCAGGCCCGGCCCGGCCCGGCCCGCAAAACGGGCCTGGAATTCCGGCCCGGCCCATGCTCATCCCTAGTGTACAGTGTACATTTGTGTAGACGTGGCGTGCACAGAAATTCGAACAATGCATGTACGCATACGGCATAAGTGCATTCCTGTGCCATAGGCGCTGTGCTGCACCTCTGGGACGGTGTGTCTCGCTACTACCGGTCGTCAGGACCGGGCGGCAACGAAGTGGTCGGCAAATACTACTACCGTAACCAGCTGGAAGTGACGCATGTCGGCGGCAGCGGCTACCTCTGCGCCATGGAGAACGCCGACGTCGTCACAATCGACAACGCGCACCTGGGCTTCAGCAACAAACGCTACGACGCGCACCGGTTCATGTGCCACTACAGCCCCGGCACCAACTCGGTTGGCCCATTTAACAGACTTAGAACATGTAAAGAGTAGGCGTTTCCGCTTTTACGGTACTCAGACTTTATTTATACTGTCCCTCTGCTGTCATACCCATACCGGTAAACCAGATTTCAATTGCACGAGCCAAAGTGTGCGTTTGCCACCTGCGAGTCACATAGGTATCTCACTGTACCTACGCAGGTGAACGGCGCCTACGGGACGCTGAACGACGCGCACTACTTCGGCGGGTTCGCGGGCCGCATGTTCCGCTCGTACTTCGGCCGGTCGCCGGTCGCGCTGCCCGTCTGGCTGCTCGTCAACTTTGGCAGGGACGTCAACAACGCGGGCTTGCTCAGCGTCGGCGAGCGCGTCATCGTCTACCTAGGGGACGGACGCAGGAGCGACGGATGCCTGCCCTACACGACCGCCGACGCCATTGGGCACGAGGTAGACAGACACACAATCATTTTGTCCAACAGACCGGCGGCGGCCCGTTACTTCCAACTTACCACAACTCTCCGCACGCGCGACTTTCAATTTGCGCTGTACTTTCGAGTACGGTGCATAACAATGAATCTGCATTGATATTCATTGCTATGAATATTATATTTGAAGTACAGTACAAGGCACAGCAGACGCAGTCAGTCAAGTTCAACAGATTGGTCATGCCATCGAAAAAGGAGTCGGTTCCGTCAATGGTTTCGCGGCGTTGTCTGCTGGAGAGTGGGGCGCATTCGAAGAGGGTTTCGCCGACATGACAGGTACGTACTACATAGTGTACTTGTCAATAGTCCCCCACTGTGAACACTGTGGGCACACAAACTGTGCACGCACGCACGCACGCACGCACGCACGCACGCCCGCACGCACGCACGCACGCCCGCACGCACGCACGCACGCACGCACGCACGCACGCACGCACGCACGCACGCACGCACGCACGCACGCACGCACGCACGCGCAGAGAAACTGTTTCTTCACCAGCTGATTGCAGGCAAAACGATTGAGGCCTTCGTCAAAGGCTACGATAGAGACACCTTCAATTGGGGAGTGTCGGCTGATTCGTCGACTCTGGGCCGAGGATTGCAGTACTTACAGTTGTATGCATAACTTAGGTATGTACCTATGGTAGTTCATGAAGTGTACGTATTCTATGCATTACACCTTTGGTTCAGCCATGTATGTACATAGTGTATGTATGTAGGTACATAGTGTATGTACCTACCTACCTATATGTGTACAATACAACGACTCACAAAAACACACTTAAAACATACTTGTGTGTGTACACCGTACCAAGCAGTACAACTGCTCAAACAGCTGCATGGATCATCCTCCCTGCGATGGCCAATCGATCGATCACATCAGAAACTACAATCGTCGATTGGACTCTCACTTTGCCAATGGACTGTTCAACAAGGCAAGCGCCAGCAAACTCTTTTTTTCCTACAAGGGTTGTGTTGTGCAACGTGTACACATACAGGGTCATCAATGACCCTTGCACTACCTTCCACTCCCCAAATGTGTGTAGTTCCTCAAGTTTTGCCCCCAGCCGTTTCTGCAACCCTAAACAACAGTATCGTCCACACTCTCGGTTTGACTGCCCAGCAGGATACACAGGGAGTTGACCATTAGAGGAGCCATACATTCTTCACCTGACGTCCACTCCAGGTGTTCTACCTAACGTCGCGAGCGCTGAAGAACAACCTGCGCGACGCCTACACCGTCTTCTACGTCGCGGCCATCCACTACTGGCCCAACACCAGCAAGGTGACCTTCCTCAGCACGGCCGCCAACACGCTGCAGGCTCTGGAGGGCCTTCGTCAGGGACACCACTTGCCCGGAGATTTCTCACACATCACCCATGACGTCTTCGTCGACGCTTTCAGACAGGTTGCCAAAATTTTCACCTAATACCATATTCACTCTAATGAATTTGGTTATAGATTGGCATCCTCTGCACTGGTGCTGGAGACGACTGGAGCTGCGAGGCAGAGGAGTGAAGGGAACTGTTGGAAACAGAAGTACGTAGAAACAGACAGGCATCACTAGGTACAGTAGTATGAAACGAGTTGCAGAAACGTCCCTTGAACCGTACTTGTAGGAATGCGTCCACTCTTGAATAGACGCTAGCGATCTATGTACTCAACTCACCAAAGTGTCCAGAGTGTGATTTTGGGTTGGCCAGCTTAGAAGTTGGGGGTTTTGCAAGATGCGGATACGCGTATTTCACGGTGCCCTGCGCCGCGTTCCATGAATCGCCCATACCCCGCACTTGTTTAGTAGTACCTCCCATCTTGCAGTTTATCTGCCTATTCGTAGGGCAGAGAAGTGGGCTGCCTCCCTCCGCACGCCGCAACTAGGTGCCTATAACAGCCGCGCGTTGTGGCGACACGGGAAGACGTTGCGAGTTGCAAACTTCGTTCATGATGGGGACGACCGGATTTAAATGATTATTTCCCCCGCCGGCGCATGTCCTCTGTTATCCCAGTTCACTTCCACCTGTTCACGAGACGCAGACGCGACTCTTTCAGAAGTTTTGCACACTTTCACGACCCGGTTTTTGCAAACGTACATTGGAGCAGAAAATGCGAACAAAATTGCTTGCGCTGCTTGCTTGCGCGTTGAGCACCGCCGCTGGGGTCAAGGTCGTCGGCGTTAACGAGAAAGCACTCGCAAATCAGCTTGCTCCGCAAAGCGAGTTGATCCAGAAAATCACGGCGGCAACACAGAGGTCGCTGCACTCCAACGTAAGTCGATTACATCTTTTATGTGCCAATGTTTTCGGAATTCGAACGATCATAACGCACAATTCGACTACAATTTGTAGTATACACTGTACAAGGTACGTTGTCTGCACCACATGAAGACAGTTGTTTAGCACAACGAATTTCAAAGCATCTCCGAGCAGCCGAGCCCTCATGGACGAACAGTTCGAGTGCAGCAATACCATGAAGGAGTGAGTCTAGCCCTTTCCCAATGAGCATGTCAAACTGCAGCAATGAAGAAGCTGCGCCGTTTACGCAGGAATAAAACACGAAGTTAAAACTTTTAGATCGAAGTGTTCACCTTCCAAGTGTCCGTGCACTTCAGTCACCTAACAGGAGCGACCCTCTACAATGGAATCGTCGCTGAGGATCTGCACTTTGAGGTTCTTTCACAAATTACAACTCAAAATTTTTCGAACTTCACTTTCTCCATATAGCGATCACAATACGAGGCGATGGCTACAGCCCAGGCAGACGTGTTTCGCGGCTTGAAAGAGCAGCTGATAAAGCGAGAAGTGGAACCCGTCGAGAACGAGTGGTTCGACAAGCGAGACACAGACGAAATCAAGATTGTCCTCTACGTGGATGGAACATCGAAGGAGGCGCGCCTCCTTTACGCGGCCAGATTCTTGGACCTCACGTCCAACGAGCCCCACTATCCGCACGCGCTGGCCGAAGCCGACGGTGCGTGCAGCTGGGGAACGCTTGTGGTATAGATGAACACGCACACTATTGTGCAATTTGCAGCAGAAATGATGAGTAAGGCAGGACGCAGCACATCCGTTGCTCTTGCTCGAACTGTAGCTATCTACGCAAATCTGTACGTATGTACTGTATGGGCTCTTTTTAACAAGTGAAACGCATCAATCGCTGACGACCACTGACAGTGGGAACAGCCACTGCAGCGATGTGATAGTGGAATTTTCTAATCAGCATCAGAACCTCAGAACAACAGAACACAACCGAACCGTCCCGCCCGCCATTCATATTTTCACTTTTTTTCTCAATTGAGATCTGTTTGTTTGTCTGATCGATTTCCTTCGCGCGTTCTGATTGTTCTTTGTTTACTTCAGGCAGCCTCTTGGAGTCGTGGGACGGCGTGTCTCACTACCTGTCGTCGGGT
This sequence comes from Paralinhomoeus sp. GSCO2_6, assembly GCA_030248085.1. Taxonomy (NCBI): domain Eukaryota; kingdom Metazoa; phylum Nematoda; class Chromadorea; order Monhysterida; family Linhomoeidae; genus Paralinhomoeus; species Paralinhomoeus sp. GSCO2_6. The sequence continues at coordinate 24,860 of JASAMY010000010.1, forward strand.
CCGGGAGGCAACGAGGTGACGGGCAAGTACTACTACCGTCGACAGCTCGACGTCACGCCCATCGATCGCAGCGGCTACGTTTGCGCCATGAAGAATAGGGACGTCGTCACCATCGACAACAAGCACCTCGGCCAGAGGTACAAGACGCTCGAGCCGCACACCTTCAACTGCTTCTACAGTCGAGGCAAATATGTACGTGAGTCGCTACGCGTTACTACTACTGCAAATGGGGAAAACGTACTCGCGCGGGGCGCGGGGCAGATTTGCGCGGGCAGCTACCCTACTTACCTGCTTGGGGGAGACAATTTGTCCGGCGGAGCATTTGGCTTCGAAAACGCACCAAATAGTAATTGCGTATAGTTTGGACCTTGTTTAAGCTTTTGATTAGGCTTAGGCTTTTGCTCAGGCTTAGGCACCCACGCACGTACGTACGTACGCGTGCGTGCACTTGCGTGCGTGCGTGCGTGCGTGCACTTGCGTGCGTGCGTGCGTGCACTTGCGTGCGTGCGTGCGTGCGTGCGTGCGTGCGTGCGTGCGTGCGTGCGTGCGTGCGTGCGTGCGTGCGTGCGTGCGTGCGTGCGTGCGTGCGTGCGTGCGTGCTGCGTGCGTACACTTGGGTGCGTGCGCGCGCGCGTGCGTGCACGGGGACAGCCACTTAGTCACTAAGCCTAAGCCTAAGCCTAAGCCTAACCAAAGCAAATGCCTAAGCCTAAGCCTAATCAAAGCTTAAGCAAGGCCTAAATTATACGCGATTACTGTTTGGTGCGTTTGCGATGCCAAATACTCAGCCTGACAAATTGTCTCCCCCAAGTATGTAGGTAAGTAGGGTCGCTGCCCCGCGCCCCGCGCGAGTACTTATTCCCTGCAAATGTAAAATTTCGAGAAATAACTGAGCTACATAATTGTTGAAAAGAAAACACGATGTGGCATGCGGAGTTACGGCCAGGACAGACACTACAGTATTACAACAATGAATAAATCAATCAAAATCAAAGCGCAGTTGGCAATCATCTGGTGTGTTCCCTTTCAGACGAACGGCGCGTACGCGCCCCTCAACGACGCGCACTACGCAGCGAGTCAGGTGACGGCGATGTTCGTGGACTACTTCGGCGTGAGGCCCTGGCGAGACCAAGACGTGCTCTACGTCAAGGCGAACTTCGGCAGGAACGTCAACAACGCGGGCGTCATCAAGGTGGACAACAAGCTCGTCATCTACTTGGGCGACGGCGACCGCAGCGCCGGACAGCTGCCCTACGTCTCCATCGACGCTGTCGGCCACGAGGTACTACAGTACATTTTGTATATTTACGCACAGCACCAGTATTGCGAGTACGTTGAGTCATGACTCCGCTGGTGACTGGCAGTGCGAAAGAAGAAAGAGAGAAGGACCAAAAGAGAGACACAATGCACTCGTCGGGCAGACTAGAGAACCTTGTGTTTGCGACTAAATAATGTGCAGTAAATGACGGAAATACGGTTTGACGGTCCATTTTCACCCAAGACCATGTGTATAGGTACTAGGGATGAGCACGAGCCTGCACATCTCGGCCCGGCCCGGCCCGCCAGATAGTCCGGCCCGTCCCGGCCCGGCCCGCACCCTCAAAATCCAGGCCCGTCCAACTGCTCAATATCGCAGGCCCGGCCCGCAACACGAAATAAGTACAGTCACTACAGTGTACAATATACTGAAATACCGTATGCCAATTGGCGTGATTTACTTAACGGAATGGCGCATCCACCTCTCAGAATCGCAGTTCACAACCATTTTACGGCCTTTGCACCCTTTGAGCGCGAAAGACGCGCGTCATAGAATACAAAGTTGCTAATACGGTGCAGAATAGTCGCAGATACTTACAATGCATTACATAGGTAGCTATCTACGTTGGCTAGCCAAGAACGTCCGGCCCGGCCCGCACCCTCAAAACGCAGGCCCGGCCCGGCCCGGCCCGCAAAACGGGCCTGGAATTCCGGCCCGGGCCGGCCCGGCCCATGCTCATTCCTAATAGGTACATAGGTAGTTAACCAACCAAAAATAAAGACTCTCGTTTGGGCTCTGCTCGTGGCTTGTGTACACATTGTGCCTGTGTGCAGACGAACATTTGTGAACTGGAACAGGTCGGTCACGGAATCGACAAGGGCATCGGCTCCGTCAGGGGATTTGCCGCAGGATACGACTATATTTGGAACGCTTTCGGAGAAGGCTTCGCGGACATGACAGGCACTGACGACGTCGACACTTTAGGTCCTACTTAGGCACTTTCAGGCAAATCCATTGAGGCTTACGCACGCGGATACGACGAGAGGACGTTCAACTGGGGAGTCGGAGCCGAAACGACCACGCTCGGCAGAGGCTTGCGGTTCGTTTGTGTTGAACATACCACCACGCGTCTGCAGTGGTTTTCTGATAGAATTTTTACGTCGAAAGTTATGCTCTTGCTCAGATTGCAATGCTACTGTTCTGTTCTTGTATAATATACCTATGCACCTACGTAGACCTAATCAGGGTGTACGCGTCAGCGTACAACCCTAATATGTGAGCACTTCCTCAATGCGGTTTGTAGAATTTTTAGTCGCTTATAACTCTTGATTGCCGGAACCGATTTTGGCGAACGATAGCTCAAAAGAACCGCCTCCTAAACCGGAATCGAATAAGCCATCCCGCGTTTCGGTAGTCCAGCGCATTGAGACGAAATGACCGAAAATGTTCCGAAAAAGTGGTGTTTTTTTTTTCCTGTTCTGCACACACTTTTTGGGCCACCGCTCTGGAACGCTACAGGCGATTCGGACAAAACTTGGCGTGAGCAGGCGGTATATGATGGCAATTTGTGCCTCCAAGGGAAATTTCTTTAGGTGCTACGGATCTCGATTTATGGCCGATTTTGTTCTTTTGTTTTGGACATAGCCGTTTTTTGGGCCAAAATCTGACAAGAGTAAAACTCGAAAAAAAGCCGAGTAAACCCCCAAATGTTTTTTGAGTTTCGTGAACTATTTCTGACGGTGAGTCCACGGCGCTTGCATGACCTTTGAAATTTTCCTACACTTTGAGATATTGCCAACTCAAATTTCGGTAATTTTGGGGAAATTTTGTTAGCAATAGGCGCTTCAACCGTTCGTCGCAGAGCTGTGCTGTAATGATGAAAGTTACTCGTTTGGACCTGGAATAGGTCACTTTCGACAATGGGAGCGCTCCGATTTCCATGTTTCGCAGCTCGACCCTCTTGGCGCACCCCCATTTTGGGCAAAATTTGGAACTATGATCGTGCATTATTTTTGATTTCCTGAACGAATTCTGGCGCGTGATAGCTCAAAAGAAGCGCATTCAAAGGGGGAATCGTTTAAGTCATAACACGCTTCCATACGCTTGTGCATTACCGAGAAGTTTCTGGAGATGTTGTGAAAAGTGGGTCCTGCCAAGCTTTTTGGTTCGTCGCCCACTCGCGCCTGCATTAATTGAAATGAAACCTCGCAGGCATCTATGCTCCACATCAAAAAATGAAATCGCCGGAGGGACTCTTGCTACATGCCATAGATCGTGAGCTATGGTTTACTGGGCACATTCTTCTTTTTACCATGTTCCCTAAATCAAGTGGTCGCTGGTTCGAATCCCAGTAACGCCTGCCTGTGCTTTTGCACGTGTCCCCGCGGGAAACCCATCAGCGTTGCTTTACTGCAGTGTCTCTAGTCCATTCCACATTTTTTGTCTCTTTTCTAGGTTCTTTTACCATAATTTTGGTAATTTTGTAAGCTGGGAAAAATATTTATGCACGAATGCTCGCTACAGCCCCTGATACACGAAAATGACACATCTGCACACCCGCACGCACGCACGCACGCACGCACGCACGCACGCACGCACGCACGCACACACACACACACACACACACACACGCACGCACGCACGCACAATGTGTACAGTGGTACACGCTTTTCATACGCTGGTGCAACACTGAGCATGCGTCCGTTCCGGTCTGCTGCTGTGTGTGCGTGCGTGAGTTTTTGATTAATCTTTCTTTTACGAAAAAACACTGTATTAAGGAAAATTTTGCAGGTGGCTGCAAAAAAAGGAGAATATGTGATGCTCCTTTAGGCCCAGTTTGAAAAAACGCGGTATTAAAAGTAGCCACTTCATCAGATGATCAACTTCAGTTTGGACAAACCGTGTATAATCGAACCAAGCGCAGCAACACGTCACATATTCGGCGTTTGTTGTGCGAGCCATCGCACACAGCCACAACACTACCACTATCAATCCACCCTCACAAACTCTTTCATCTCTCTGACGATGCGCATCATTCATTAGGCATTGTATGGATGGACAGGGCACACAGCCAAAGATTCTGCATAAATACCGGTAATTTCGCTACCCTGCCCGTCTTAGATTTTTAATATGTGGCTTGCCCTTACAGTAAGTGATATGCACCATCAATCACAATCTTGAGTACCAAGTACAATGTATACCCTACATTCAATCCAATCTTTGATTCTCGTTCATCTTTGTTCCGCTTCTGTTAGCCTGTGCCTATGGACGGAACTGCCATCTGTAGACGTCCAGTCAAGGACAAGGCCCGCTCTCGTCTCTGAGTCCAAGGAATGAAAGGCCTCCTGCAGCCTCATGCAGCCTGGACTGCCTTTCCAGTGATCCAAGCGAGCACAACAAACGCCGAATATGTGACGTGTTGCTGCGCTTGGTTCGATTATACACGGTTTGTCCAAACTGAAGTTGATCATCTGATGAAGTGGCTACTTTTAATACCGCGTTTTTTCAAACTGGGCCTAAAGGAGCATCACATATTCTCCTTTTTTTGCAGCCACCTGCAAAATTTTCCTTAATACCTAATTCAGAGCAGCATCAAAACACACACTCACAAGATTAGTGTAGAGTGTAGTGCAGAGCTTAGACTACCATAAAAGATTTCAGCTGCATGGACAATCCGAAGTGTGATGGCAAGTCAATCGATCACACACGCGACTACGTAAAGGGAATGAACGGCCACTACGCCAATGGCATATTCAACAAGGTATAAACGAGATATAAGCTGAGTTCTCAAAGAAAACGTTCACTACAATGTTGGCCACTTCGTTTACAGCGAGACTGTATGCTACGTACAATAAATACCACACAGCTTCACTTTCATCACATCTTTCAATGTATAATTACGCAGATTGCTTGTGTGCAGGCGTTCTACTTGCTGTCGCGCGCGCTGAAGAACAACCTCCGGGATGCGTACACGGTCTGGCTCATCACGGCCGTCCACTACTACCCGAACACGGTCGGGGTCACCTTCGAGAGCATCGCCGAGAACAGTCTGCAGGCGCTCCAGAACCTCCGCCAGGGACACCATCTGCCCGGCGACTTCTCCCACATCACCCACGACGCCTTCCTCGACGCCTTCAAGCAGGCCAGTTAGCGACTAATCGGACGGGGTACAAATTATCCCCTCACCTTTTCCAACAGACCACCACAAGCAATCTCTAAATAAAAATCCATTTTTAGAAAGAAGTGGTACATTGTACATCGATGTATGTACACGGTATATCTGTAAAACTGTCCCTCCCAAACATGATAACATCTGCGTTTGTTTAAAAGTGTTTTAAATGTTCAAAAATGAAACTGTTAAAGCACCAACATGTGCATTCAAGGCAAACTGTGGTGCACCGCGAACCCTTTATTGTGTATATTTAGGTCGGCATTCTCTGCAGTGGCGCTGGAGAGAACTGGAAGTGCCTGCTCGACCCTTGAAAGCGCTGCCAATCAATGTCCACAATATCAAAGAACACCAGAATCAATGCCAAATGATCGATTTTGCGTCTCATTGACAAATTCAGACTTTCATTGATCTAACCGGACGATTCAAAATAGATTTTCGGTCATTTTGCGTTGCGCAAGGAAACTTAGAACGAGTGAAGTACAAACATTTGGTAACCAACAGAAACAGTCAGTATATTACATTGCGAATCACATAGTAGGCAATAATAGTATATTACATAGTATATTACATTGCGAATCACATATCATTAAAAATAATTCGGATAGTATGTTTGCCTGCACTCTCTATCCACCACCACACGCGGTCCAATTAGTTGTGTATTCGGCTGCGCCAAAAGAGAATTTTGACTACCATTTCAAGAAGAGGCATTTAAACTCACGCCCATTCCGGAGTTCAACAAACGCATTCCTGAAGGACTAAGCAGGCGCGTCCTTTGAACCTGGGTAGATATTAAGCACGCACGTGCCGCTTCGCTTGAATCTGTGCTTCAGCACGTGCTATCCAGCAGCGCTTATGATCCTTATCTTTACTCGCTCTTCAAAGTTGGACCGCTGGCGCGCAGCGAGATCACCGGCCATGCGTCAATACGCGATGTTTGCGCAACTCGTGGCGTTGACTGCGCTTCAAGTGGCCGCGGCCACTGTGAGCGTCCTCAAAGTCAATGAGAAAATACTGGCCAACCAATTCGCTGCGGAAACCTCGCTGCTTCGGGAGATTAAGGCAGCGGCCAACAGGGCACTGTACTCACGAGAGGTGTGCACACATTTTGAGCGTGCAAATGAGCACAATACTGGTGGAATGGAAGGTATTCCATTCCATTCGTTTAGAAGAGCAACTTTCGAAGCATATCCGAACAGCCAAGTGCTCATGGCAGAACCGTTAGAGTGCAGCAGTATCACAGAGGGGTCCGTCCTGACTTGTGTTTGGCAGTTGAAAGCCAAGACCTGTAGTCCGTTCACGACAACATTTCCAGGTTGAGGTGTTCAACTTTCAAGCGTCCGTACACTTCAGCCATCTCACCCACGCCACGCTGTACAATGGAATCGTCGCAGAAGATCTACAACTTGTGGTTTGTTGGGTTATACGAGCGTTGATTGATGTATTGAGCGAGTCAATATTGCAATTTTGAAACGTTCCCAATGCCTGCAGCAATCGGAACACGAAGCAATGGAGGCTACGAAGGCCGAAGTGTTCGAAAGTTTGAAAGAAAGATTGATGAAGCGCGAAACTGAACCAGTGGTTTGAGAAAAGTGAGACTGACGAAATCAAGATCGTTCTGTTCGTCGATCCAGAGTCAGCAGAGGAGAGGCTCCTGTATGCTGCAAGGTTCTTCGATCCCACTTCACATGAGCCCCACTACCCACACGTGCTGGCCGAAGGCGATGGTCAGTTGGATAGTGACATCACCTTCCCTTAATTACTTTTTTCGCTGCGCGTCACCGCGGCGAGTTCTCATGCGGACGATTAATTTTGTAATGATCCGTTAGTCCGTCCGTCCGTCCGTCCGTCAGTCCGTCCGTCATCCGTCCGTTCGTTTTACTGTGACCTATCAATAACCACAGCATTCGTGAGTGATCAGCTGTTTCGTAACATAGTTCCCGCCAATGAGTGAAAACCAATTTCCCGCCAATGAAATTTTATTGAAAAATTCACTTTGCAGGTACGATTTTGAACTCGTGGGACGGAGTGTCTCACTACATGTCGTCGGGTCCGGGAGGCAACGAGGTCATCGGCAAGTACTACTACCGTCGACAGCTCGACGTCACGCCCGTCAACGGCAGCGGCTACGTCTGCGCCATGAAGAACAAGGACGTCGTCACCATCGACAACAAGCACCTCGGCATCAGGTACAAGACGCTCGAGCCGCACACCTTCAACTGTCACTACAGTCCCGGCGAATTCGTGAGTTCTCCTTCCGGAATTTCTGTCGTGTAAACATGTGCAGGCGCGCACGCACGAACGCACCCGCACACGCACACGCGCGTGGGTACAATTCTTTTGGTAAGACGAACGAACGACTGCGTTCTTCAGACGAACGGCGCGTACGCGCCCCTGAACGACGCGCACTACGCGGCGAGTCACATCAAGGCGATGTTCTTCGACTACTTCAGCCGGCCGCCCTGGAACCGCCAGGCGACCGTGTACATCGTGGCCAACTTTGGCAAGAGAGTCGTCAACGCTGGACTGCTCGTCATCAAGGGCAAGCTAATCATCTACTTGGGTGATGGTGACCGCCGCTATGGCTACCTGCCGTTCGTTTCCATCGACGCCATCGGACACGAGGTTAAGTAGTTCATGGCTTGATCGCTTGGGCAACTATAGCTGCACGCAGAAGCGGTTGGAGCGTACTTTCCTTGATTGATTGAGTCCTTGATTGATGGCCATGCCATGCTTCAAGCAAAGCCACATGTTTGGTGCAACATACCGTGAATTCCGTAATTGTGTCCCGACTCGACTCTACTCAGGCTTGGGCAAAACCCCAATAGAAACACCTAAAAAAAACTGGAATTTTTTTTCTATATAAAAAAACTGTCAAATTTGTCCAAAAAAGTGCTAAAAAATACGAAAAAAACGATGGTGCGTTTGAACCTTATACACCTACTTAGTAGCAGCCTGAATGAGCTAAATAACCATAATTAGCGCTATTTGAGGTGTTCCAGACGCTGCCTAACCAAGTCTTGATAGTCCCAGTCGTAGTCCGAATCAATAAAAAAAGCTGTCAGTAGTATAAAGTTGACTAAAGTGCACTTTAAAAGGCTTTTAATGCCTTAGTTAGCTGTTATTGACACTCTCCTAGGCATAAAACACTTTCTGCAACATTGATTTTCCGTTCAAAACGGTCTCTGGGAACATTTAATAAAAAAAAAGTTTTTTTTTTTAACTTTTTTATTAATTTATAAAGAAATGAAATTTTTTTTATTCTAGCCTGACTCTAATGCTGCCCCTGGTTAGCCAGAGATTGAAATAGCAGTGCCTCGGGGTACTATTGGAGAACGTTTACGATAGGTACATGGAACTCTTCGGAGCGTAATCGGAATCAGAGGACGGAATCGGAGGCGCATTCCTCCAAGGACGGTCAAGTCAATTTGCAGGTGGGTCATTTGGTGGAAAAAGGAGTCGGCTCCGTCAATGGATTCTCCGCCATTGCCAGCGCTTCGGCATTGGGCGCGTTTTCAGAAGGATTCGCTGATATGACAGGTTAGCGGTGGTGACGCAATGGACACAATTACCTAAAATGTTGTGTACCTGCAATGACTTGTGTAGATTAAAAGCGCACTATTGCACAATTTGTAGAAAAAACATGCCAGGGAATGCGCAATGAACAAATATATCAGCCAGTAACTACAACTAACGCAATCATTCAATGTCCTAGTCTTCTCTAGTTTTATTTAAGAGGCGTTCCACAGAATTTCCAGGTATCCGATGCACGCAAAAAAATAGATTTGGCTAAAATCGATTTTAGGGGGTCCAGATGAATGTCCCATTGGTGGTGGGAACCCTCGTTTCGACCATCGGCCTCCACCCCCTTTACAGGGGTCTCCTAAGTGAGACGACTGAAATGGCAAAAATTGACCAAAAAATGGGACTTGGTTGTTTTGTTCCATCTCCCTCGAGGGTAGTGTGCCTAGGGGCGTGGCTGGTAAGTGGTACCACTAAGTTAACAACTCTACTAGCACACCCCATGTTGGCACCTCTCTGCATCCCTCCTAGCTTATGTTACGATGCCCTAAAAATGGGTGTGCTAATTTTGCAAAAATGGCCAGAAGTGCTGTGCCACCAAATATTTTTTGCCCAAAATTTACCACCATTGGGAGAACACTTGGGGCACTCTACCACCAAATTTATAGAGTCTAAAGCCCTGGCGTTCGGTAGTTATAAGCCGAAACCTTCCAAATTCTCCAAAAATGGCTGTGCTAATTTTGCAAAAATGGCCATAAGTGCTGTGCCACCAAATATTTCTTGCCCAAAATTTACCACCAGTGGGGAGACCCTTGGGGCATTCTATCCTCAAATTTATAGAGTCTAAAGCCCTGGCGTTCGGCAGTTATAACCTGAAACCTTTGATTTTTGCCTTTTTCAAGCGATTTTTTGCCCTTGCACCATTGTCTTTCGCGCAAATTGGCCCTCCCCTTCACGATTTGTTGTGTAACAGTAGCCCGCATACATGGCTGACAATGCGCCGCACTTGAGCTGCACAGCTCCCAAACGTCATAGGTGCAAGTCTCGCAAACGAGCTTGTGTGGGCGGTTTTGCTGTGTTGTGGATGCTCTGGACCAACCCAATGGTGTCACGGTACTCATGCCTGTAACCAGGTCTGGCAGAGTGTTTGTTTGGTTGGTAAGCGTTTGAATGGTGTTCTAAAGGGTTTAGGTCTGAAGGGTCTAATGGGTTAGATCAGTCAGAGTCTTATCTTCTGCAGATTTCCACCCAAAGTTAGAGTTGAATTTCTGGAACTGACCATTTAGAAAGGGCTCAACAAAGACATACAGACTACTGTTCACTCATTTGTAATTCTGTACTCCAGCTTCTAGACTGTCTGGATTTGAAAGTGCCTGGTTCCTCTGAAACTATGCATTGCTACTGAAGTACCGTGACACCATTCATAGCATGGGTTGGTCACAGGGTATCCACAACACAGCAAAACTGCCCATACAGAGACTTGCACCTATGACGTTTGGGAGCTGTGCAGCTCAAGTGCGGCGCATTGTCAGCCATGTATGCGGGCTACTGTTACACAACAAATCGTGAAGGGGAGGGCCAATTTGCGCGAAAGACAATGGTGCAAGGGCAAAAAATCGCTTGAAAAAGGCAAAAATCAAAGGTTTCAGGTTATAACTGCCGAACGCCAGGGCTTTAGACTCTATAAATTTGAGGATAGAATGCCCCAAGGGTCTCCCCACTGGTGGTAAATTTTGGGCAAGAAATATTTGGTGGCACAGCACTTATGGCCATTTTTGCAAAATTAGCACAGCCATTTTTGGAGAATTTGGAAGGTTTCGGCTTATAACTACCGAACGCCAGGGCTTTAGACTCTATAAATTTGGTGGTAGAGTGCCCCAAGTGTTCTCCCAATGGTGGTAAATTTTGGGCAAAAAATATTTGGTGGCACAGCACTTCTGGCCATTTTTGCAAAATTAGCACACCCATTTTTAGGGCATCGTAACATAAGCTAGGAGGGATGCAGAGAGGTGCCAACATGGGGTGTGCTAGTAGAGTTGTTAACTTAGTGGTACCACTTACCAGCCACGCCCCTAGGCACACTACCCTCGAGGGAGATGGAACAAAACAACCAAGTCCCATTTTTTGGTCAATTTTTGCCATTTCAGTCGTCTCACTTAGGAGACCCCTGTAAAGGGGGTGGAGGTCGATGGTCGAAACGAGGGTTCCCACCACCAATGGGACATTCATCTGGACCCCCTAAAATCGATTTTAGCAAAATCTATTTTTTTGCGTGCATCGGATACCTGGAAATTCTGTGGAACGCCTCTTAAACATGTCATCCAGGCGTGACACAGTCGCTGCCGTACATATACACTCCACTGTTCTGTTGGGCGCCTTGTGCTATAGACCAATGTGTGCAAGTGCATACAATGTGCACCGAGTTGGTTATATCAAGGATGATTCAGGGAAGGCTGTCGAAGCCTACCACCGTGGATACGACCGGGACACGTTCAATTGGGGCATGGCTGCGGACACAGTCACGTTTGGCCGTGGCTACCGGTTGGATGGCTTGTTTTGTTTTCGAACTGTGAACGGGGTGGATCATTTAAAAATACATGGAAAAAAGATTAAATAACTAAACCAAAATTGTAAGTCTGGGATCAAACGCTTGTCTTCGATCGATTCAGTAATAGTGCAAGTGCGATTCAGCTGCATGGACAATCCCAAGTGTGACAACAGGTCAATCGATCACATGCGCGACTTCGTCGAAGGAATGAACCCCCACTTCTCCAACGGCATTTTCAACAAGGTACCCCGTAAGTTGAAGGGGAAGGGGATGTATTGAGCCTTTCAATGTGGAGCCATGTCTACGTGCGCGCCGAATCCCGTGCTTTGAGTCATCCTCCACTAGACGTGGTGCATTCCAGGTATTCTACCTGGCGGCGCGTCAGCTTCCGGGCAACCTGCGTGACGCGTACACGGTGTTCTTCATCGCGGCGGTGCACTACTGGCCCAACGACAGCCGGGTCGTCACCTTTGAGAGCACGGCCGCGAACACGCTGCAGGCCGTCGAGGACCTCCGTCAGGGACACCACCTGCCCGGCGACTTCTCGCACATCACCCACGACGTCTTCGTTCGCGCGTACCAGCAGGCAGGCGAACAACTCATAAACTCAGTGGCTTAGTTTCATGAGAAACAGTCGGAAAAATCGTCGACTGCCAATGAGTAGCAAAAGCTGCGCAAACTTGTAGGAAACGCATCTCGGGTAAGGGGGTAAAGAAGAATCCCTGGTAAAGGGGGGCGGCTCGAGTTTCCAACATTTTTGAAAAAATGATGTGGTCAGCTGTTGGACACCCCTGGGAGTCACGTCCCGTTCTTACTTTTGTAACTTAATTCTAAGTTTTTCGAGATATTTCATCTTAAACCTCCAAAATTTAAACAAACAAAGTACAGTAATTTTTTTTGGTAATTACGCAAAACCCACCGTACTGCTCCTAGGTAGAGCTTTTGCCTGAAATCGACCCTCCCTATACTGAAACGCTCGATCAGTGCGTGCGCTTGCAAATATAGCTGCAGCTACCTCCCATTCAACTATGATGCGCTTCTATAAGAGTCGTTACATGAATATTACTGTATACCTATATAAATGATCGAGCCAACGTTCCAGGTTGGCCTGGACTGCACGGGAGAGGGAGAACGATGGACGTGCGTCGCTGATAAGGGAGACAGCGAGCAGTAGAGAACACCGATATCCTACTGTCAAGCGACGCAACAGAGCTAGTGATTTACAGATTCAGTGATTCGCTTCGTCTAAGCCTTCTGCAAGAACTGACTTTATCAGGGTGTACGCGTCAGCGTACAACCCTAATATGTGACAACTTCTTCAATGCGGCTTTTTGAATTTTCAGTCGCTTATAACTCTTGATTGCCTGAACGGATTGTGGCGAATGATAGCTCAAAAGAACCGCCTTCTAGACCGGAATCGACTAAGCCGTCCCGCGTTTCGGTGCTCGAGCGCATTAACACGAAACTTCCGAAAATGTTCCGAAAAAGTGGTGTTTTTTTTTTCCTGTTCTGCACACACTTTTTGGGGCGCCGCTCTGGAACGCCTCAGTCGATTGGGACAAAACTTGGCGTGAGCACGCGGTATATGATGGCAACTTTGTGCCTCCAAGGGAAATTTCTTTAGGTGCTACGGATCTCGATTTATGGCCGATTTTGTTCATATTTCTTGGACATAGCCGTTTTTTGGGCCAAAATCTGACAAGAGTAAAACTCGAAAAAAAGCCGAGTAAACCCCCAAATGTTTTTTGAGTTTCGTGAACTATTTCTGAAGGTGAGTCCACGGCGCTTGCATGACCTTTGAAATTCTCACCACACTTTGAGATATTGCCAACTCAAATTTCGGTAATTTTGAAGAAATTTTGTTAGCTATAGGCGCTTCAACCGTTCGTCGCAGGGCTGTGCGGTAATGATGAAAGTTACTCGTCTGGACCTGGAATAGGTCACTTTCGACAATGGGAGCGCTCCGATTTCCATGTTTGGCAGCTCGACCCCTTAAGAGACCCCCACTTTGGACAAAATTTACAACTTTGATCGCGCATTATTTTTGATTTCCTGGACGAATTCTGGCGCGTGTGGCTCAAAAGAAGCGCATTCAAAGGCGGAATCGATTAAGTCATAACACGTTTTCATACGCTTGTGCATTACCGAGATGTACTTGGAAATATTATAAAAAGTGGGTCCTGCCTAGCTTTTGGTTCGTCGCCCACTTGCGCCTGCATCAATTGAAATGACACTTCGCAGGCATCTACGGTCTACATCAAAAAATGAAATCCAAAGAGGGCTTCTTGCTACATGCTGTAGATCGTGAGGTATGGTTTACTTTGCCAGTTCTTCTTTCTACCTTGTTCCCGAAATCAAGAGGTCGCTGGTTCGACTCCCAGTAGGGCCTATGCGTTTGCACGTGTCCTATTTAGAGACCCATCAATGGTACTTTGCTGCAACCACTCTTATTGTCTCTTCTCCAGGCTTTCCGACATTTTGGTAATTTTTTTTCAGCCAGGGAACACATTTTTGGACCGATACTCACTACAGTGCATGACTCACAACAATGCAACACCCGCACGCACGCACGTACGCACGCACGCACGCATGCACGCACGCACGCACGCACACACGCATGCACGCACGCACAATGTGTACAGTGGTACACACTTTTCATAAGCTTTATGGTGCACCACTCAGCATGGGTCCGTGCTGGTCTGCTGCTGTGGGGTTGTATGTGTGTGCGTGCGTGAGGTTTCGATTAATCTTTCTTTTACGAAAAAACACTGTATTAAGGAAAATTTTGCAGGTGGCTGCAAAAAAGGAGAATATGTGGCGCTCCTTTAGGTCCAGTTTGAAAAAAACGCGGTATTAAAGTAGTCACTTCATCAGATGATCAACTTCAGTATGGACAAACTGTGTATAATCGAACCAAACGCAGCAACACGTCACATATTCGGCGTTTGTTGTGCGAGCCATCGCACACAGCCACAACACCACCACCATCAATCCACCCTCACAAACTCTTTCATCTCTCTGACGATGCACTGTCATTCATAGGCATTGGGTGGATGGACAGGGCACACAGCCAAAGATTCTGCATTGACAATTTCGCTGCCCTGCCTGTCCTGAATTTTTAATATGTGGCTTGCCCTCACAGTAAAAGTGATATGTGCCATCATTTCACAATCTTGAGTACCAAGTACATACCCTACATTCAATCTTCGATTCTCGTTCATCTTTATTCCACTTCTGTTAGCCTGTACCTATGGACAGGACTGTCATCTGTGGACGTCCAGGCAAGGACAAGACCCGCTCTCGTCTCTGAGTCCAAGGAATGAAAGGCAAGGAATGCTCATCAGGGGTGGTCCTCATGCAGCCTGGACTGCCTTTCCAGTGATCCAAGCGAGCGAGTGAAGCGAGCACAACAAACGCCGAATATGTGACGTGTTGCTGCGTTTGGTTCGATTATACACAGTTTGTCCATACTGAAGTTGATCATCTGATGAAGTGACTACTTTAATACCGCGTTTTTTTCAAACTGGACCTAAAGGAGCGCCACATATTCTCCTTTTTTGCAGCCACCTGCAAAATTTTCCTTAATTTCTATGGCATTGACACAATAGAGTCAAAAACGAGGACGAACGAGTCGGCACGCTAGCTTCTTTTTTTTTCGTATTATTAGGCACGTTTTTATAATTCTCAAAGAGTACGCAAATTACCCGAAGATACGTAAATACGCAAGAAGTTACCAGCAGACGTGGCACTACATTTAGCAAATATCTACGCAAGGGGGTATGAAAGTCACAGTGCAACTATTAAGAAAATCTGTAAAGCAACAAAAGCAACGAGTTTTTCTACACCAAGTAGTCGTTTTATTAAATTAATATATTATGCAATTCCAGTCAGTCCTGTTGTCTTCGTGTAGTATTTTACATGCTGTATAGCGCAAGCTGCCACCAAGAAGAACATCTTTGTTGTTTCATTGACATCGACTCGGTATGCAATTAATTTCTATCAATCGATTCAATGCATCGATAATGTGCGATATGCAGGTATTGCACACACACTTTATACACTGCACTTGTATCGTCCGGCGTCTAGAATATTTTTCTTGCTCAATTTTACTGCATTCGTTGGATTGTGCAAGCGAGTGAGTGGATACTGATAGTCGTGTAATACCAGTACATAGTACGTGCAAAAGGTGAATTCTCGATGAATGCAACGTCGTGCCGCCTGCCGTTATCATGACAAAGTCTGCTGACGGCTGCGTTTAATGAACTGCACATGAATTTGATGGATCACTCGAATGGCGTGTCGGAGATGCATGTTGTGAATTGACTTTCCACTCTTACCCACCATTGTGAAATCGGTGCTGAATCTGCATTGTAGACAGTCACTTGTGCGCATACGCAGGCACGCGTGTACAAACTGTATTCACGCACGCGCTTGCCAAATGGCCTCTCTGCACCATCACGTATGTAATGTACATAAGAAGCTTACGGTTATCAAAAGCGTGCGAGCGCCAGGCGGCGACAGCTAATCCCTTGCTATTATCTGGCCTCCCAAAGCGTCTTCTAATCCTTTTGGATTTTCCACTCGCATGCGTCGCTTCACAAAAAGGCTTTCGGGCGTGCATGCATGACTTAGGCGGGTTTCCTTTGGGAAAAGTTATAGACTGGAATTATGAAGAAATTGACTGTGATTTTCTTAGTTAGCTTCGCAGCAGGGTGACTGCACTGACAAGCTAATGTCTACGTTTTACATAGAGAAACGTAGTGAACATATTTAAATCATGTAGATTTCAAGAGGAATTAGTAGTATTTCATATACCTAATTAATATTGACGCGAGTACATGTAGGTACGTTGAGCGTGAATATTTTTATGCTGGCCTGAATCTAGACAATCACTGGATCAGGCATGCACACACACCCAGCTACAATGAACTTTGCTGCTGTACAGTAAACTTATACATGCACAGTAAACTTGGGATTGTCTGCGCAAACGCCCCTCAGAAGCCCAAAGTTTGGCACCGACCCTTCCAAATGTTGGCTATTTGGGTGCGGGTTATCATATTTTCTATGGAAATCCTCTGGCTAGCGAAACGGCTGCGGATCCAGGATTCCGACTGAACCTTTTTGACTTGGATTATTCCGAGAGCAATCTGACGCCTGACGAGCGATTCAGAATCCCTGATGGCACGGAGGTGGGTGAGTAGACGTCGAGGGCTCATGGTATAGCACACCAAAATCGCAACAATAAAATGATATTTTATGTAAAGCGCCGTTATCAGATACACTGTAGGCTTATGCAACGAGAGAGGGTGTGTGTGTGGTCCTCCTGCAGAATGTAAACAAGTGTGCGCTTTTCAACAGTGCGCGAATGAAAGTGTTGTTCAGTACGTACCTATACACGTTAGAAGTAGATTTCTTGATTCCCCAATTGTTTTGGTCTGCCCACGGAATTGCAGAAGCGCCTGCACGTTTGCTACAAATCAGCATTCGGGCACAAATTTTTAATTTCTGTGACCAAAAATTCCGTCTAGGCGGTTTTCAATAGATTCAATCGCCACAACTCCAGGTGCGTCGCGTCGAGTCCTGCTCGGTCGCTTTCTCCTCGGCCGAGATCAAGTCGAGTTCCGACCTCGTCCGGCAGGCGTCGCTGCAAGTGGGCGGCGAGAGGGACGGGCGCAGTCTGGGGGGCGTGGCCTTCTCGGCAAGCGCCGACTATAGGCGCGTCTCCAAGCGCACCGACCAATGGGAGAGCGTCTTCACCTCCACGCAGGCGACCTGCACCAATTACGAGGCGACCCTCTTCCCCTTCTACCACCCCAAACTCTCGCGACACTTCCAAAGAGCGGTGGTCGACGCGCTGCCCGCGAAGCTCACGAAGCGCTCTCTGAAACGATTGGACAATTTCATCAGATACTATGGCACGCACGTGGCGGTCAAGGTTCTCATGGGCGCCAGATATGGTGAAGTACTGGAAGTGGACAGCTCACAGTGGCACAAACATAAGGTTCAAAATGCGCAATTGCAGAGACAATTGAATTTGAGAGTTCAACGAGGTTATTTTTTTAGAAAACGACCAACAACTGGAATGCCGAGCTCAAAGTTTCGGCACTCGTCTCTCTCAAGTCAAAACTCGTCGGCAAGTCTGACAGGGAGAAAAATGCAAAGTTCAAGCGTGTGAGTAGTGTCGAAACTTGGTCCAATCACAACGAAATTTCTGTCACTTTAGATGGTGAAGTCTCAGCGCGTCGTATCATTGGGCGCCCGCCCTCCGCTGGACGCGAGCGGGGCGCGCGGCTGGACTCAGAAAATCTTTCAGAATCCGATGCCGATCAGATACGAGCTCCGCAGAATCGACGAGTTTCTCACTAAGGACTATTTCGACGCCGACGCCGGCCTGAGCGCGCAGACGCTCGGAAAGAAGAAGAAGACCCTGGCCAAGTGAATCCAAGCGCGCACGCACGCACGCACGCACGCACGCACGCACGCACGCAGGCAGGCAGGCACTCACGCACGCACTCACGCACGCACGCACGCACTCACTGCGCGTTCACTCCTATATGCATATAGGTACCTTCGCCGATTGTGCGACCGTATGGTCTTCAAGGGTGAGATTGGCAGCTGCGAGCCGCCTCAGCAGGTAGCGCACAGGGACTGCGCGGCCATCAAAGTCGCCAACCCCAACGCCAGGTCCGGAAAGTACGCGATCGCCGTGAACAGACGGCTCATGTACGCCTACTGCGACATGGACGAGGATGGAGGCGGATGGACCGTGCTCCTGCGGTAAGACTTGCTCTAAGACTTAAGACTAAGTGTCAACGCAGTCGTTAAGATTGGTCAGGCTACGGTTACGCTTCAATTGCACATTTTCACACGATACATATAGCGCGGTACGGCGAATAGTGTTGGAATCTTGTTGTTCTTTCCTCAGTGTTCATCAGTTCAAACAGCGTAATGCAGTTCGTGTAAATCGCTTCAGCTTAGTGCCCTTCGTTTCTTCGTTTCGCTTGTATAGTATGCAACGTAGGTGCCGTACCTCAGTTCAATACAGTGAACTGTCCATCTGATTTTGATCACTTACCTAATTTGTACACATTAGTGCCATTAACGTTTGTTTGAGAGTGGTAAAAGCCCACAGTCGACATTTCGCCATCGCCTTTGGGCGAATTCAACTTTTCAAATTCGCCCGCGCAAAGAGTGATGGCCTGTCTGTACTTGCAGGCGCTCCGGTCCCAAGGTACGCTTCACGGATCGCAGTTTCGCCGAGTACACGCGCTTCTTTGGGGACATAAAGTCGGACTTCTGGATGGGCCTGGACGCGATGCACGACCTCACGAACGGAGACCACAACCAGCGACTCAGAGTCACGCTCCAGTACTGCAAGGAGAAGGCGCAGCACGCCGACTACGAGGGATTCCGGGTTCGACTCGCTTGAGCATTTTTTTCAGCCGATGCAATCCAGAAATTTTTGCACATTTTGTTCACCATTTAGCAGCTTCAACAGCTTCAGCAGATTTTTCAGTATTCTGGGACATTGTTGTAACGATGATGATGATGACGATGATACATTGTTACTGTGATGCAAAGCTTACCTGAATAAAATGAGGTACACAAATTGCATTGTATTTCAAGGGCGCGACTTCAGATCGGCTCGCCAAAGAAGCACTACCCCCTGAGTTACTTCAAGTTCGCCGGGGGAGCAGCGGGCGACAGTCTGGAGTACCACCAAGGAGTGAGATTTTCCGCTAAGGATGCGGACCACGATGCTGTCAAAGCCAGCTGCGCCAGAAAGTTCCACGGGTGGGGCACGCACACGCACACACACGCACGCACGCACGCCCGCACGCACGCACGACGCACGCACGCACGCACGCACGCACGCACGCACGCACGCACGCACGCACGCACGCACGCACGCACGCACGCAGGCCGCGCGTCGACTGTTCCAGCGGCTGGTGGTTCAAGGGCTGTCTGACGGGCTTCCTTCTGGGCCACTACTACCCGAACTGCAAGTGCCCCAAGGCCAGAGGCATCGTGTGGAAGACGGCGCACGACTACTTCAAGAGTGCCAAGTTCGCCACGATGAAGATCAGACCAGAAGGCTTCAAGACTGCCTCCTTCCAGAAGATGGGCTATTCGGCTTAGGATTACGGAATACGCGCTTGGGATTGAAACAAGTCCAACGTGAACATAGACAACAGTATCATAACATATACCCACAGTTCCAAGTAGAGTAGTCAAAAGAAATCGCATGTGCTTATCACCATTGTGCAACGCAGCAGCGGAGGTTCCATATGTACGTCAAGCGTCACTGCCACTTCCATGGCTGCTCGCTGGCGACCAAATACTGCAAAAGAAAAGAAACATGACAGTTTCGGCTAAGAACGTTTAAACTTCAACTTTTTTCGCACCAGCGGAAGTTGTCCAGTCAGGTGAACGTAACCCGAAGTTTTCGCTTCCCCGATCTGTAATCCAGTAAACCAATAACACGACGCCAATGGCACAACTTATCGTATTCAGTTCAATCAAGATTTGCACTCACAAATCGTTGTCTTTTCACTCTCTTATAGAAAAAGCCAGTTAAAAAGGCTAGAAATAGATGAATTCCAGTCAGCGTCCATTGCACGGAGTGATTGAACTTCAGCTTATCGAACGAGCCTAGAATACAAATTATATGTCGCGACAGTGAAGCACATACCCTACTGTCCATCCGATCACTCACTCCATCCGACTGCCAGAAGCGCTGAAAGTCGTACCATTTGAGAAACCGCCATGCAGATCTGCAAAGTAATGTGCTCTGTGCAATGCAGTGTAGTGCTGCTGCAAGCAGTCTTGCAGCGTGCATTTATTTACCTATGTATGTATGTATGTACTTCTGTAACGCGAATATATTTTGACCCCTGCTTATATGCTAACTTCCCCCTTAAATAAATGTTTGACCCCCCCCCCCTAATATTTTGGTCAACCCCCTAATCGATTCACACCCCTAACTAAGCGTTAGACCCCCCCTAAATATATGTTTACCCCACTGATTAGATGTTGAAGATGGGGGGGGGGACGATCGTGTGGAAGACGGCGGAGCTAATGGTAAGGCGTATCGCCTTGACGTCAGCTCGCAATTGACTTCGCACAGCCGAGTCACTGACTTTCTGCAGCTGGCACGCAGCGCGTGCGCCCAGCAGTTCACACAACTTATAGTGCCAGTTCACTCGTTGTCCGCAGCGATGGTGTCCGGTGAAAAGTGGACGTGGAGCTCTCGAGCGCAGCGCACAACCTCATTGAAAGGAACGCCTAGTCGCCAGCGTCTTCAATCGCAAGCGTCGCAATTACTGGTGTCCACAATCGCAAGCGGATTGTACTCGCGAGCAGCGTACACGGCCCTGACTGACTACTATAGCAGAGGAAAGCCGCTCCAATTCAGCTTGTACACACATAGCTAGCGTCCGAGCTCCGAGCAGATAATAGCAGATGGTGCCGATATGGTGCCGATAGGTGAGCCAGTCCCCCCCCTCCCTCAAGGATCCGGCTGACTGGGTCTCATCTCTCATTAGCAGCGGTCAATGATGTGTGACCAGAGAGAGGCCCCGCGATTATAGAAAGGGTCCACACACAACCAACCTGGTGCGGATGCGTTGGATTAGAGGTGGCGTCGTCATGAAGAGACGGAAGTGCGGAAGACGGTGAATCAGTGTGGTTAAACATTTACTTAGGGGTCGAACGTTTAGTTAGGGGGGGGGGGGGGTGAATCAAACAGGGGGTGGACCAATAAATTAGGGGGGTAGAACATCTAATTAGGGGGGAATTTTGCATTTACATACTTACCTAGGGGAGTCGAAAATTAACAGCCTTTCTGTAACGCACTGCCTGCGCCCCTCACCGGTCGTTCCCCCACCCCCCACCCCTACCAGTTCCCCCTCTGGACGTTCCCCCCTGGCCGTTTGCCCCCGGTCGTTTCCCCCCTGCCAAAAAAATGTAATATAGGCAGGTGCTGCTGCTGAACGACAACGAAAATTTTGCATTGAGCAAAAGCGACCTGTCCGAGCTGTCTCTGCCCAGCAGAATGCGATACATTCACAAAAAAATGACCACCGCGCGGAAGTTGCAGAGACAGCACAAAGCACCTCTGCCCTCCACCTCAGGCAAGGGAATCCATCCGAAGACGTCTCCCCCGGGCACCTTTTCACAGGCCGAAGCGGAGGGGAGGACGTGCTCAGCCCGAGAGCCGAGGTGCTGGAACCCCAAACCAGCTGCACCAACCACGAAGGGATGGGAGTTAACTTTTCCGCACGGTAGTGCATCGTTGCTTTTAAAACACTACTATATATACCCAGAAAGCGGATTGCAACAATTAATCGATAGAATGAAATCTGACGAAATATTGATTGTCAGCTTCCCAAGCTCTTCGTCGAAAACCTGCGTTATGAGGTACCGATGCTGCAAACCCGTTTTGCAACTGTTTCACAGCACTTATCACATTCAAATACACGTGTCAACACCTTTTTGAAACCACGCTCAAATGAATCCTGCTAACCACTGGCGGATCCAGGATTTTCTGACAGGAGGGGGCAGGGTCACAAAATGTTTCCACAAAAAATTCTATTAGAGAGCCATATTTCGCACGTTTTGCGGAGCAGACGTGTTTTCGAACTTTGCAGCATTTGAAGCAAGCAGTTGCGCTGCAGGCGCACATTTTGGCATAGCTACTGTGTTATGCAAAAACTTGTGACTTTTTGGCGCCGCAGGCGCGAAAAAATTTCAATGTAAACTGCTGCATCCCTGGATTTTAAAAATTCATTATTAATTGTCATCCAAAACCATGCGCCGCAGTCGAAAATTTTGAATTTCCAACGTTCTTTCAGAGCATTTTTTAGATCCAAAATTGGGCGAACCTGTCAGATTTTGGTCAGTTTGCCTCCCTTATTTATGCCCCTTTGCGTAACTTGGACAGTAAGACCACCGCCTTGCCCTATCTTGGACGGGCGCCTGTCATAAAAGATCGGTCCCTTACTCCAAACGCAGTCGTTGACCCACGCACTACAGCGCCGCAGGCAAAAATTTTCGTCCGATGGTTGCGTTAATCTAAGGGAAACAGCTAAACATTAGTTAGATTCGCCCTTTTGTTCCCTGCGCCTGCCCCCTTGCCCCCCTTTGCCGACAACGACAGGTGGGGGCACGCCCCCTGCCCCGGGCTTTGGATCCGCTAGTGCTGCTAACCCACGTCTGTCCCTCGCCAGCCTGTACTACCGTGGTGCCCTCGGTCAAGAGTTGAGTACGGTATGGAGATACAGTACATAGATACACTGAATCTGCTTTTCAGAGCCTACTCTGCAATTTGTTTACCAGCAGAGTCTTCTTCGGCAAAGCGAGCAGTCTCGTCTTGGTGGGACTTACTGCCAAACTTGACGAACTCTGCCTCTGCGGCACCGTCCACCCACCCAACAAGACGGCCCGTGGTGCTAGTAGTCGGCTCCGCCCGTCGGGAGCGCCATGGGTGGAGGCCGTGCGAAAGATCAACCGCAGCTTCCAGCAGTCTACTACACAGCTTGCCGAGGACGGCAGGCGTCCATCCGCCTGTGGGACCTTTACCTCCTATATAAAATAACGTGTCACTGCCTCAAGACTAAGAGTGACGTCGACTACATTGTCAGATGTCAGCTGTCACCGGTCGCTCGGAAGAAGTGGACGACAGCAACTCCGCTATCAGTTCCTCCCACCCAAACGGCGGGCGGATACAACTATGCGAATGCCAAGGAGTCAATGCGTTACAGAACATACGGTTCTAAGGTATACTCCCAAAGTCTATTTCTTTTTTAGAATCAACGCGGCTGCTACTACGGCAGCGTACCATGTCGTTGGTATCATTTAGCATATCGCCTTTAAAAAATTGTTGAACACAATGCACATAATTAAACCAAAAAAAAACAGTTAGCTGGGGGGGAACGACCGGGGGGCAAACGGCAAGGAGGAAACGTCCAGGGGGAACTGGTAGGGTGAAACGACCTGTAGCCTTTGACCGACCATTTACAAGTGATGAATGACCAGTAGATTGTACATAGTGTGCACATTGTATTCACTGAAACAGCAATGACTGATGTTGCACAAGTAGCACAAATGGAATCCAATCATGTTTTGACAATTCTACAGCACTTTTAAAATTCCTCGTCTCACTGTACTAAATTTTTTGTTTAATTACCGATTTGTTGAAAATGCGTTCCAAAACCGCCATCGCTATACCAGGTATGTACACTGCACCTCTATTGCGGAAAATCCACAACACACCGCACGCGGTACATACAGTATATACCTTTATGTACCACCATCTATATGATGATGTACGGTACCTGGATGAAACGAAAAGTCTTTACAGGCCTTGGAAAAGGAAAGACTGCTGAAACGAGTCCTACGAGAATGGCGACTAGTCCAGCGTACAAAGTGATCTTGCCAACAACGACGTCAGCTTCCAGCACATAAGTCCAGCCTGGCTTGCCGCCTGTAGAGCAACTCTTTACAGCGCTTGCTAATCGCTATTCATTGTACCTATTAGCGCCCAAACAACGCATCCGGTTACGTGAAGCGTTGACACACAAGTGCACGAACGTACATATACCTAATCATGACATGGAATCATCTCACACTTCTCCGGCGTTTGGCCTTCGCAGTCAACAGTGAATATGGCTTTTGACAACAATGGAACGGACAAAGCGACGCTCGATACACGCAGAGCGGCTTCCAAGCTCACAAGAAGCAGCATGATCAGCTGAAAAGTTGCAACGTGTTGTACTGTGACTTCTCAGCAATTCCTCACTCCCGTCCAGTACCGCCAGCCCGTAACAGGAGCTACTAGGGGGCACGGTATGTTTGGAGCAACTACGGTACTTACATACCGTATTGTAAGTCCATCAATAGTGCCTCGGGTATGACCGGAAAGTATGTACTATGGTGCCTTGGGCACTATTCGAGGATTTTCGGAGTGTGCGTTTACAAGAACCGACCGAATTGAGTACGTGACTGCAACAATTTCTTCCGGACGGCGCAGAGATTGTTGCCGCCATGTCTGAGCGAGAAAAAAACAGCCACTGCGAACGCGCCTATCAACCTATCAGTTGACTGATTGTCAAGTAAACGGAACGAGAGACGCTGACTGACTCAGGGAGGGGCGGTTTCCCTGTCTTAACAGAACAGCAGACGTCATAAAGTGTTATCACGACTCAGCCGACGACTTAGTCTAGGCCATTCGAAGATTTTACGAGAAAGACGACGTCGCGCTGTTCGAATAAATTACGCGACGAGAAGACTAGCGCACAGTGACAGTGACAGCAGCCGGTTTTTTGCACGCAAACGCGTTTGGTAATCGCGAGAAGGTTGTCCTCATGTGCTCACAAATAAAAATCCTGTGCGTGTGTTCAATTATTTGCTGTTTTGACAAATTGAACAACGTTGTAAACAGAATACAGATGGTGTCTCAGAAAGAAGACGTATCATGCAGAACATCGAAATCGGAACAGATCAAGAAAAAGACCTCTGCAGAACATACAGTACACCCCAAGAGAGTTACCTACAGTGTATGTACCTACATGTACGTGTGAATTAAGGAGTTACCTAAAATCACCTCACCAATGTATCTGACCTGACTACATGTGGTTTGCTATTCATTCTTTACTGGCGGAGTACCGAGGGAATCGGTCGCGACCATTCCGGACGGCCTGCCGTCGACCTCTGCCCTGAGTCACGACCGTTTCGCTTCCGTTATTGCTCAGAAAACAGAGACGTCCAAACTCCTTCCTAATTTCCCCAGAACACAGCAACAGGAAGTAAGGATTGCCACAAAAGAACATCTAAAATGCGCGTGCGTGCGTGCGTGCGTGCGTGCGTGCGTGCGTGCGTGCGTGCGTGCGTGCGTGCGTGCGTGCGTGCGTGCGTGCGTGCGTGCGTGCGTGCGTGCGTGCGTGCGTGCGTGCGTGCGTGCGTGCGTGCGTGCGTGCGTGCGTGCGTGCGAGCGTGCGTGCGTGCGTGCGTGCGTGCGTGCGTGCGTGCGTGCGTGCGTGCGTGCGTGCGTGCGTGCGTGCGTGCGTGCGTGCGTGCGTGCGTGCGTGCGTCGGTGCGTGCGTGCGTGCGTGCGTGCGTGCGTGCGTGCGTGGGTGCGTGCGTGCGTGCGTGCGTCGGTGGGTGCGTGCGTGAGTGCGTGCGTGCGTGCGTGCTTGTGTGCGTGCGTGCGTGCGTGCGTGCGTGCGTGCGTGCGTGCGTGCGTGCGTGCGTGCGTGCGTGCGTGCGTCGTGCGTGCGTGCGTGCGTGCGTGCGTGCGTGCGTGCGTGCTTGAGTGAGTGCGTGCGTGCGTGCCTGCCTGCGTGCGTGCGTGCGTGCGTGCGTGCGTGCGTGCGTGCGTGCGTGCGTGCGTGCGTGCGTGCGTGCGTGCGTGCGTGCGTGCGTGCGTGCGTGCGTGCGTGCGTGCGTGCGTGCGTGCGTGCGTGCGTGCGTGCGTGCGTGCGTGCGTGCACAAGAACTGAGTAAATCTTCCAACCGCGGCCATAACGTGTGTGCTGACAATCACCAGTCGAACGTTGTTGAAATAGTAGTAATTGGCGTTGTCGTGAATAACGGCGCCAAGAATCTGCAATAACATCTGGGCGCAATTGCAACCGAGTATGAAAAGCGTCATTAGGCCGTAAACTGTCAGCGACATCTCCGCTTTCATGTTCCTTCTCTCCGTTTGAGCTACTGAAAACTTTTTGCAGCGCTAAAAAAAATTATTTTTACTAAGAATCGCGTAGAAACCAAAATAAAACGCCCGCTCTGGCAAGTACTAGTGGCAATACCAGTTTCAATACGATTCCAGCGTAGATCACCGCAACAACTGCTGCGCATAAGAGCATGTCAAAGGTCGACAGTGAGGCTACTGCGAGCAACGTGCCAGTGAATTTCACTCGCACAAAGCCGGCTGTCATATTGTCCATTTGCGCCGCGACATAATGGACCTTCTCGTCAAGAAAAACTGGTACACAGAAGCAGACGACAAAGAGCCAGGAAAATCCAATGAGAACGTAGGCCATTTTCAAGGTACGCTTCTAAAACAAACTTTCACAAACTGAGATGCGCAGGGAAACAGTCAAATGCACACGTCTCTGTAGAAGACTGGAAAGAACACAGCGAGCAATCGGTTGATGGCTATGGCAGCGGTTGCAATCTGTTGGCCCTCCGCAGCGCCAATGCCCAGTCCCAAAAATAGCCGCGCCCACATGCCGTCATGACTCAAATAAAGTTCTCTGCAACGTGCTATGTCAATTCTGCTCCAGAATGGCTTTCTGCTCGGATCAATTTTTTTTTTGCTCTATGCTCGTCTAAGCACGTCTAAAGGGTCCATGGCCACCGACCTGAACAAATTTCTAGCTGGCCAAATTATAGAAAGCGTGAATGTGACTCCGCTTGACAAGTCAAAGAATGCCAAGGAAATAGACAAGACCAGAAAACTTTTGGAAAAACACTTGACTTTTGAACAGGCCAACATTACCAGAATATATACGGGCATGCTGAGAACAAACATGACATCTTGACTCCAGTGGACCAAGCAGATCCAGTCGCAAGTCATGCTGCAAGAATCTCCGCGCTATTTTGGTGCCGTTATGCAACGGATGTTTGCGAGCGCGTACAGACAATCAGGACAGGCGGCGTTTGGATGAGCTGTCGCGTCTCACATTCCACTCCGAGGCGACAAATCTTAATTGGAACAAACCCTCGGAACTGAATCCATGCTGTCAATCTCAATCCACACCAAACACGCAGATCCAGTTAACGCTCAGTTACGTGGGCACGGAAAATTGACACGTCTACCCCGCAACTCTGACAACCTGCTAAATCTCTTTTGCTTGTTATGGGTGCGAGAAATGCATACAGAGTTGTACAGACTTTAAATCCTCCAATAGTGCCGTTGGGCCACTACTGTACACTGCAGCTCAACCACTCCGTACTACGTAGTCTGTACCAGTGGAGTGTACAAAATTGGAACGGGGGGGTGGGGGGTTGAAGAGCTTGTATACCTCAAAAATTGACCCCCGGGTGACGTAACGGTCAGCCTACACCCGGCACACTGGCGGGTGGCGAGTACAGTACAGCTGCAATACACCCCTTCTCACAAGTTCGTCCTTGACCGCATGCGATCCGACTTCGTTGGCCCCGATAAAGGTGTACCTCACCTATCTGAGGGTGAGGGATAACGGCCGCGGATGCCCCCCCCCCAGCCATCCCTCCAGGCCGAGACAGAGCGAGGACAAGGAAAGGAAGACCCTTGCCGTTTCAACAACAACAAAAACTCTAAAATTTCAACAAAACTGGTAATTTGTGCTGTGGTTTGTCATTTTCCTCCAATGGTTGGCGGCGTCGGTCCCAGTGGTCCCACATATTATGTACATGTACAGTATCTATGCGTGGCCTCGTGACACCAATCATCAACAACACGGTTCTATCAACAACACCAGCCAGACCTGACAACGGTAGGCACCCTTGCGTGGAGACCGTCGCGCGCAGCTGCCGCATCGAATTACCGTCACTCTTCTGCCATGGCGATGGCGACAATCGTTCGCTAGAACAACACACCGACGCGTTCGTACATGGAAGCGTGTTGGGGTGACGCGGTATGTATCTTTATTAGATTTATGTTTGGGCATCACAGCTTAGGTAAATCTGCAAGCGAAATGGGAAGCTCACAAAACTGGAAGCTTGTGACGCTGCTGACCCTCTTGGCCTGTGGAGGCGCGTTCGCGAAACGTGGTTCGTTTTGGCGGGCACTTGGACGCGGGCGGTAGTTGCGGCCAGTTTTGTGAATCAGTGTGGAATAGGCGCCGACAACTATATACAGATTTGACACCAAAAACACCCTACATACACAGGCCAAAAATTTTCTAATAGACCCTCCGCGACAGCATGCTTCATTTCAACAACTTATGAAAAACAACTGCATTGTTATACTCTTGTAACTACTGTAAGCCATAATTCAAAATTGACATGCCAAAATGTGTACTTGCTTTAGTCCAGGACGGCACAGTACATAGCACAGCCGATGTACAAAATGCATGGCAAACCAATCTCCATAAATGACGGTCGCAGCTACATCATCGACTGAAGAAAGACAAAACCAGCTTTCAGAAACGACCACTGCAGCCAAACCGCCAATCGACCAAGGAAACCAGCTTCCACAGATGACGACTGCAGCCAAACCGCTAATATACCAACATAACCAGCTTCCAGAAACAACGACTGCAGCCAAACCGCCAATAGACCAACGAAACCAGCTTCCAGAAACGACGACTGCAGCCAAACCGCCAATATACCAACGAAACCAGCTTCCAGAAACGACGACTGCAGCCAAACCGCCAATATACCAACGAAACCAGCTTCCAGAAATGACGACTGCAGCCAAACCGCCAATATACCAACGAAACCAGCTTCCAGAAATGACGACTGCAGCCAAACCGCCAATAGACCAACGAAACCAGCTTCCAGAAACGACGACTGCAGCCAAACCGCCAATATACCAACGCAACCAGCTTCCAGAAACGACGACTGCAGCCAAACCGCCAATATACCAACGAAACCAGCTTCCAGAAATGACGACTGCAGCCAAACCGCCAATATACCAACGAAACCAGCTTCCAGAAATGACGACTGCAGCCAAACCGCCAATATACCAACGAAACCAGCTTCCAGAAATGACGACTGCCGCCAAACCGCCACTGCACCAACCAAATCAGTCTCCACAAAGCATGGCAAATCCAGCCAAGTCCACGACTGCAGCCTATCCCAACACGACGCCGTTCGACAACTGCAGCACTCCCTGGGGCGCCTGGAGTTGGTGTCCATGGAACTGCGACTACTCTAGCAGAGTTCGCACACGTTTTGCACCAATCAAAGTTGAAGTGGATTATTGGTTTAACGACACTCGCATGGATTCGACTACCGTTAGCGACTGCGTGAAAGAAACGGAACTGCAATCGTGCAAGATGCGCTCAGAGTGCGACGGAAAATTCAATAAAACATTAGGTGAGCGTTTTCTTTACTGAAGTACGTATTCAAAGCCTACGAGACGCGCAACTCTGAAAAGTGGCAAGTCCACTTATATTTATCTGAAGGGGGGGGGGGGCTTATCATATGTCGCCATCATGGTGGTTGAGATCGAAACTGTCGTTGTCTAGCATTTATGCGAAACTTGTACACGTGTGTATACCTTGGGTGCGTTTGTGCACTACGTGGGTGCGGCACGTACCTAACACGTGACCAACATGCAAAATCAATGGCTCAGTTTTAGTTGCAGCCTCCTACGCGTCCAAGTGCTCGGCCAAGGCTGGTAGATACAGTCGTGCCGGAGAATGCTTCACTGTCCACGTCAAAACCAGCGGCATCGACAAACGGGCCGCAACCGGCCTCTGCACGGGCGCTGGTCAACGACTGGGCGCCATCTACGACTATCCAGCAGCCGTCCAGAGCACTGCAGCCTTCATTGTGAAGAGGCTTAAAAGGAGCCTGGTCTGGGTGGTTACAGCAAAGCAATTGTTCTACCTGTAGACCCACCAAAGCTGTGCAAGCGTACTGTAGATTATCGGCACTGCATATGTACGTTGCAGAGACAAATTCAGACAGTCTCAGAAAAGGAGAAGTGGAGGTCTGGAGCGCCCATGCTCGTCTGGACAGGCGGAGAGTACGTCCCAACATCGAACACGTCCGTGCAGCACTTTCGATGGGCGGACGACCATGTGTATCCGCACCATGGATGGATTGCCAGACTCTGCCACAGTCGTACACTCCATTGCCATGAAATGTTATTACATACTTTGGGATCTATCCCAAACAAATAACCAGAGAACACACCCCCCCCCCAACTCAATAGTGCTAGAGGTTTGGCTGAAAAACTAAGCCTCCCAGAACCCCACTCAAAAGTTCGATTGGGAACCTGTAATACCGTACGTACAGTTCTGTTAGGTATTCAATCATTTGTGGTCGAAACTGTGACGCTCTTTTTCAAGGGTGGGTCTTATTTCCTGTATCGACACACAAAGAACTTGCAGTCTTGGCAACGTAATCTCTGCAACTGCAATCCTTCCCTCCTGGTTGTCAAATCGATATTCGCCTGGCGCGAGTACGCTCTGCAGCTGTTCAAAGTGGGCGCGAGACGCGACGAGCGTCTTTGTCTCTTCTTGATGGTCACAAAAGTGGAGGGCTACAAGCCCACTGCAAGACTGCACTGGGACAGCTGCGACAATCCAGCCGACACGCCCGTCGCGGTCCTCTGCATGGAGGGTGAGGGTGCAGGGTGGGAAGCTTACATACATAGACATTGTACGCAACAATAATCTTCCATAGGAACCACACCCCACCCCTCTCCACTACACTGCCCGCCATGCGTGGAGACCGAGGTTCCAAAGCACTGATTAGAGAATGTTCAGTTTGCACGAATGCATGAATCTTAGTCGTAGTCGAGCGTACTCAAATCGATGCAAATTATCAGTGCAGACTGCGGAGCAAAAGCACTAACATGCGCTAAATAGTGTGGCGTTATGGTGCTGTCTACAGACATAGGTAGATGTTCACTGAATTTCTCAATTTTACAAAGCTACAATGTATATGCAGGTGCAGGTGTATATGGTGTTCTAATGTTCCCAAACTTTGTTTCAGACTATCCAACGGCAATGTACGAGACCTTTCCCAACACGCAGCTCTTCGCCATCAATGGCAAGAATTCGTGGGGCAATATTCGATTTCGTAAGTTGTGTTAGTGTACTCGCGCCTGATAACAAACTGCCAGCAACCAGCTTCTTAGTTTGTCGTTGCAGCTTCTGTTTTTATTATTTTTTTTATTACGAGCGTTTCAGATGAGGTCTTTCCGTTCCGCGACGCCGAGCGCTATGGCCACCGCGTCGACAGGAGGTCGCGAGGGGCGGACAGCTACGACTGCCGAGCGAAGTGCTTCTCGTCGAGCGGCTGCTTAGCGGCCGCCTACTGCGACAGCCCTTATGGTGAGGGCAGTACACTCTGACACGTACATATGAAGTGCACGCACGCACGCACGCGACAGATCCCGCATCGAGGTCTTTCTTCAGGTTCGCGTCCAACGTGTGTACACCAGATTGGTGGTCCCAAGCCGGGCGGCGCGTCGACGCTGCTACCCATGCAGGCTCACGGCGTCCAACTCGGGCCAGCGACTCACTGCGACACCTTTGTTCGAGTTGATTGACCCACTGGGTTGATGCCTGGCAGGCGATCGTAAAAAGAGAGCATAAAAAAAGTTTCTTGGACACAAACCGCCTTTTCTGTGACCAAAGACCCTCTCCTTTGCCGAATCGTCGTACGCCACGCTCGTTCCCCCCGAAGCGCAGCGACAGCTGGCTACAATATAGTGCGGTTCCAAAGGTTGTTGTTCCTTGTGAATCTGTGGAATGGTAGTTTTATGTGTCCCGTTAAAAAATAATTAATTAATGCATTGGGGGTGCAGTGCAGTAGACCAAAATTAGAGCATGTCGATCGAGTGGGCGATTATTCTTTCTGCCCCCGCTTTTGCACCCAGGAAACTTGCCCTCTATCGAGTTTCGAGGCACCTGTTCTGTTCCTCGCAACATCATTTCGTGCTATTGCAATGAAACTCGATCATCTAGTCTACCCCTCCCACCCCACCCTTCCTCCAATCGTACATCTCATCTTTTTCTTCGTCTTAGGTATATGACACTTTCTTCTCTTCGCAAGCTTTTGGTTGGCGGCGGAGGATGCAGAAGGCGAAAGAGAGAGAGAAAGACACCTAATTCCTTCCGTTTTCGCCATAGAGCGAAGGCACGCGACAAATGAGAGGGCGGCAGCAGCAGCAGCAGCAAGTTGCTATGAGAAGCGGGGGGTGGGGAGTGGCGCGAGGAGGAAGCTTCTAGGCGTCGGGCGGTGCCAGGCTCTGAACAAACGGTCAATTGCGGAATTGCGCCTAGCCGTCTTTACTGGCCGTGGCGCGGTGTCTCAACGCGACGGTGCGTGCGTGCCCCGTGACTGGCGCATGTCTCTCTCTCTCTCCTCTGCCTACGCGACGCGATGACTGCTGAAGAATAGAAGTGAATATATACCTACCGGTGCTAGCCGGAGTCGAGGCACGGCTGCTGCGACGCGGCCTTTCAAACGGTAAAACGTGGTTCGGTGAAGTCTCAAGGGGCGTGAATTTGTCTCTCATAATGCAGTTTAGTGCAGCTCAGTTTCACTTAGTGCGTGACGTCATCTCTACTTAATGGAGGCTTTTATAAGAGGTACCTCTACCTATAATGTACCTAAAGATATGTACCTGTATAGAGCTTTTAGTGTTCGTATCTTTTTCATCCGTTGTCAGTCAGCAGACGTAGAGCACTGTTCAGCGATGGCGCATGCGAATGGGACTTGGACGGGAGCTGGCGATTGGGCTCAGGCGGCAGTCAGACTGCAGGGCTGCAGGCAGCCCGGACGGCACGCGGACCTGTACGACTTGCTCGAGTTCTGCAACTTTTTCCTCCTCCTTCCAGTCTGCGTCCTGGGCGCGCTCTTCAACGCTTGCGCGCTCGTCGCACTGCAAAGGTGCGCATTTCTGCGAGAGGCTCGCCATGCAAAAGGATATGTATAGGATGGAGGAGGCCGTAAATCATCCGCTAGTAACTCCGTTAAATAATGCCTCCTCGAATTAGGGCTCCGTGGATGACGAGGTTGGAATCGCTGCGAACCCTACTAACAGTACCCCCCCCCCCACCCGGAGGAAGTCTCTGGTGCTATTATGGCACATTTCTGTCACAGCAAATTAACCAATAATTTAGCGACTACCTATGTCTCCACTGAAATACAATTGACACAAATTGACAATGGCTACTGCCGTAATTAGTTCACCTTTGTAATTGGGAGGTTTCAATTCCACAAGCCTCCCCTTCTGCGCCCCATAGGGCATCTGTCGAAAGGGGACAGCCGGGGAAAGCCGGGGACAACCACTTTGTGACTAAGCCTAAACCTAAGCCTAAGCCTAAGCAAAAGCCTAAGCCTAGAAGACCTAAGATTCAAAGTGGCTGTCCCCCGGGTGGCTGTTCCTTTCGACATAGGGAAAAGTGAAAACTATAATGACGATTTACGCAATGGTGATAAAATTGGCAATTTATTCATTATAACATTATTCATTATCGGTTCAGACCTCCCAAAATCCGGTCTGGCGTGCGCGTCTATCTTCACTTTCTCATGCTGATGGACTTACTGGAGCTGCTGTGCTGCGCCACCGCCGCCATTCCATACGCGTGCTGGTACTACTCGCAACCGTCGGACCAATTTGCATATACACTGTGCAGAGCGTACCGCCTGAATATCAGCATGATCTTGCAACGAATCGTCACAACGATCGATACGATTTACGTGTGGTGTGTCGCGGCGCTGGCGGCACACAGACACTGGAAGGTGGGCTATTCTCTAGATTGAGCAGTGCACCAAAAGAAATATTAGGAAATACAAAAGTGAAATACAATTGCAACATACACCAGCTACAAAGGCAACGCAACAACAACTAGTTTAGATAGCGATGCGAAAGCGACAGATATTGATAAACGATAGATGAATTTCAAGACGAGAAGAAATATAGAGGGTATAATTAAAAAAAAACAGCCTACATGCCACAGTCGTTTGCTAAAAATATGCAAACAGGTTTAACAGGGCAATAGTGCAATAATTTGTAGGTGTCATTCCCGTTTAAATCTCGCCCTTTGGACACTCCGGAGCTTGCCTCGAGGCTGGTCACTGCAACGATTCTAGTCGCCTGTCTATTTCGATTGCCACTTTTTGTCGAATTGGACTTTAGCGAGCTTCCTACAAGGGGCTGTTCTGCAAGGCTTCATTTACTTTGACTGTGACGGTCATTCCCATAATATCAGACACTAAGTTGTGCAAAACTGCCATATGACATGGAATACGTAAATCTTTGCAAAGTATGTAGAAGTAAAAAGTACTTTTTATTAGTAACGTTGCAAATATCGGCGAACAATGATGGATTCCTGCCAATCAAATTGGAACGCAGTTTGTCAGGAATTCTCAGGCTATCCGTTCCTCCCAGCTTTTCAGAATTATAAGAATAAAAATGTAAAATTGCAAACCGGCCCTCCCAGGATCACCATTCGACGTTCCTTCGCCGACAGCGCTCTCTACAACTTTCTGTACGTCGTTGCCGCCAACTTTCTCCTTTACGACTTTCTACCGCTGGTCGTCATCACTGGCGCCAGTCTGGGCACGCTGTACTACTTGCTGCGAGAGCCAGCGATGACTCATCACGGTCAGGAGATGAGTCATCGTCTGCTGACCAAGCGCTACTCCGCCTCCGCTCTGACGAGGACGCTCTTTGAGCGGCGCAGGAAGCAGCGCAAGCGCAAAGAGCTGAAAGCGACCCTGTCCATCCTGGCAGTGGTGGTCACGTTCGGCTTGGTCCACTCCCTGAATGTCGTGGAAACCGTCAGAAGCCTCACGATGCTCTTCAGCATCGGCTGTCTCACCAGAACGGACTTTCTGCTAGAGACGGCTTTTGAATTGGCCGTCTATAAAAATGGTTCATAAAGCTTAGCGTTTGCTAATTAAATTGGTTCCTCATTCGTAAAAGTTTGATTAAGAATGTATTTTCGTGAATGGGAGATAAAACCATAGAGGGAACGGTCCACAGTAACCACGCTGTATGTAGGACATTTGAACCGTTGAGTGCAAGAATTAAAAACTTAGAAAAAAAGCAATTTTTGGCTGACTAGTATTTGTTACGAATTTTTGGCTAAATTCAAAGCAGTTCAAACGCCGCCTCACTGGAGCTGAACTCTCTTTTCGTGGCCTGTTCGGCCACGCTAAACGCGGTCGTATTCATAACGGTGACCAATCGCCTCAAGAAGTACGTGTCGGGCAGTATTTCGGTGCTGCCACCGCAAATCATAAATCACGCCATGCGTTTAAAACGACTGTCGTCGAGCACATCGGCGGAAACGCAGAGTCCCCTGCTGACCAATCTGGAGGCGCCGGGAGGGGGACTGAGGAAGCTCTGATGATGCCATCCTGTTGATGACGATGGGCAGCGGAAACAGCCGATAACAGTGGCATACGCATCCGATAGACAGGGTGATAATGCGCGCCACCAACAATGATTCGTATCGTGATACAAGCAATGTGCGCGTATGGTGTACATACGGTCTTTGTCGAAGCTGGAGCTATGAACTGATATTCATGTGCATTACGTACCGGAACCAAGCTTTGTGTTCAACAGTTCAATAGGTGATACGCGTTTAGTAAGCTATCCCAAATTCAAGGACAGGCTAAAGACCATGCGCATAAAGACCATGGTGTTGTATTTTTAAAAGTTTTTATACCCGAGAAAGCGATTTTTCGAGCAAGACACCAGTGTCCGATCGTGTTGCCACTTTCAAACATGTCGCGGCAACACGACGAGCATCTTAACCGTATCCACGTCTAACGAAACGTTGCTCGTCGGGCCAATTTGTACGCACTCGGTTCGCCATCCCTTCTGCGTCACGGCGCCCGCTTCGTTTCACCACAAATCCCACCGTCGCCGCTAAGAGGCTATCGCGCCGTCGTCGTCAGAAAGTGGAAACCTTTCGAGCGCCCTCCACTCCTCCTGCTCGTGTCGTGTTTCCGCTTCTCTCCGGCCCACTCTTTCTCTCTCAATTTCTCCGCCTTGTCTTGCGTCGTTACGCGTCAATCGTTGCTCCGAGCACGGAAGCTTGATTATTTCCCCTCCACCGCAACCAGAACACGTGTACATGTTGTTGTGGGTGGGTCGTCATACATAGGTGGACAGGGCCGCTTCGCTTGTTCGCTCGACCAAACGTATACGTATTGACTTGCTGACTCCAACCGCACCCAGCCTCGCGTTCTTAGAGCTCTCGAGCGCACTGGAGTGTCTCGAAAGCGGCGAGCGCGGCAAATTCAATCGAGAGCCATCGGGCGGGCGGGCGCTCCCGCGACCGGGCCGCTTGATTCTTCGCCGACGTCGTCGCGTCGTCTGGTGGCCGGCTGTCGCTTTGCTTGTTACCACGGCAGAGCAGAGCAGCGCTGCCGCTCAAGCCCACCCTGGGGAATCCAAACAACTGATTTCCATTAGGATTGCTACTGCCGCGTTCACAGCGCTGGAGCAGCAGCCGGCGCCACAACGGCCGTCATGCGGCATGGCAGAGCCGCCCTGATCACGATGATCGCTATTGGCGGCGCGGCGATCGCGGCCGATCAGAGGCATGGATGCCGATTGCGACCGTTCGAGTGTCGCAATGGGAGGTCGGCTCGGCTGATCTGCGCCTCGAGAACCATGAGGAATATGGTCTCACACTCGTTGGAGCAGAAACTGGCGACGAGTGTGGAAGACAGTTTGGGATTCTGCGTCCATGAAGAGTATTGGGACGAAATGGCACTTTTGGACAAGGGGAGCGGAGTGAAAAGGTGAAACAACGGCGCTTGCGCGTGCGTGCGTGCGTGCCAGCGTGCGTGCGTGCGTGCGTGCGTGCGTGCGTGCGTGCGTGCGTGCGTGCGTGCGTGCGTGCGTGCGTGCGTGCCAGCGTGCGTGCGTGCGTGCGTGCGTGCGTGCGTGCGTGCGTGCGTGCGTGCGTGCGTGCGTGCGTGCGTGCGTGCGTGCGTGCGTGCGTGCGTGCGTGCGTGCGTGCGTGCGTGCGTGCGTGCGTGCGTGCGTGCGTGCGTGCGTGCGTGCGTGCGTGCGTGCGTGCGTGCGTGCGTGCGTGCGTGCGTGCGTGCGTGCGTGCGTGCGTGCGTGCGTGCGTGCGTGCGTGCGTGCGTGCGTGCGTGCGTGCGTGCGTGCGTGCGTGCGTGCGTGCGTGCGTGCGTGCGTGCGTGCGTGCGTGCGTGCGTGCGTGCGTGCGTGCGTGCGTGCGTGCGTGCGTGCGTGCGTGCGTGCGTGCGTGCGTGCGTGCGTGCGTGCGTGCGTGCGTGCGTGCGTGCGTGCGTGCGTGCGTGCGTGCGTGCGTGCGTGCGTGCGTGCGTGCGTGCGTGCGTGCGTGCGTGCGTGCGTGCGTGCGTGCGTGCGTGCGTGCGTGCGTGCGTGCGTGCGTGCGTGCGTGCGTGCGTGCGTGCGTGCGTGCGTGCGTGCGTGCGTGCGTGCGTGCGTGCGTGCGTGCGTGCGTGCGTGCGTGCGTGCGTGCGTGCGTGCGTGCGTGCGTGCGTGCGTGCGTGCGTGCGTGCGTGCGTGCGTGCGTGCGTGCGTGCGTGCGTGCGTGCGTGCGTGCGTGCGTGCGTGCGTGCGTGCGTGCGTGCGCGCGTGCGTGCGTGCGCAACAAGCTTGTTCCCTCGTATTCCTAGGGATCAAACCGTACCGTTGCGTACGACAGTATGAGATTGCCTCTCTACTCACCATTTCGTAGGTAGCTCATACTTCCCTCGCTACTCCCCACGGACGCACACGCGCACGCTCACACAAACCAATTTTAGCGCCTACTTGCCCAAGGTACGGATCAATCTACTGTCACCTCATGATCTCAGATATTTTGAAGCAGCTCACCTCCAAACGCGGACCGCAACCGACAGGAGCAGCTGTAGGGGCGAGTTGGCGGCCCTTCTCACCTCTTCTGGAAATCGGATTAGCAGAACCGACCTTGACTGCAAAGTGGACATTTCCATCAATCTGATCCTAACGAATTATCACGAGGTCAACTTGACGTTGTCGAACAGAGAGATGTGTGTCAAAGCGCTGGGCTCTGGAGTTGACAGAGACAAACCTATTGTTGTGCTCTTTGTCAAAACCTCTCCACTGTTTGAGCCATTTAAGCGAGATTTGGAAGCGACGTTTGATGAGGTATATGTACTTGTGTATGTACGGGGACGAGTGTAGCTTGTGGGTAATTGTGTAGGGCTGTTGCGCATACGCGTATACTCATGTTCACACCAACAAGTTCGCACACAAGTGAAAACGCCTGCGTTCCATAATTTCACTTTAGCTCCGCTGTACGCCTTTGGGCTCGCTTCAAGACACGCTGATGCGTACGCCGAATAAAATCGAGACAATTGTGTCGATTTGGCGGGAGCAGCTCAAGGCTGAGCTGGAACGGAGAACGGTCCCTCGCTGGGCCCAGTTGACATTCGTCGTTTGCATTGCGCTGTCGGCAATAGCCGCTTTGCTGGGCACTTGGATCAACAGCACCAGTTACCGAAGGTGCGGCAATTTCGACATTTGTACGAGCAATAATGCAGAAAAATTCAAAACATATTCTTTAGAATAATTAAAGCCGGAAGCAAACGCCCGAACCGGAAATGGCGCGCCGGCTTCAGCGGCGGCATGTGGGGCAGTTAGCTGGCAAAACAGAGGCATTAGCGAGAGATAATGCAATTATTGGGAATTGATTAAAAAAAAACATTTCTCTGGAAGAGTCTTGCTTGCGGTCAACATTTCAGCCAAATTATCAGCTCACTTACACTCTTACGTAGCCTATGTCATATACACCTTTGTGATTATTAGTGTAAAATTGTCGCGTTGTCATTCAAAGAACTGTTCGAGGACTTTCTAGATATTAGCATACTCGCCAATTCGTGTGATTATTTTAAACCGTAATTCCAAACCGAACGTGTTTTGTGGGTGTATTGGCGACTTGCACATTGACTTGCACTGGCGCATGGCAATCGATTAATGCGTTGGTTTATCTTTGATCGTTGTGATGTCACCGACAAATCGTGGCTTTTAGCGTCGCTGCGGCATGTACATGGAAAAGAACCTATGAAATGCAGTAAGAAAAAAATGGCACAAAGCAAGCAACCAGGCAA
Source organism: Paralinhomoeus sp. GSCO2_6 (assembly GCA_030248085.1). Lineage (NCBI taxonomy): Eukaryota > Metazoa > Nematoda > Chromadorea > Monhysterida > Linhomoeidae > Paralinhomoeus > Paralinhomoeus sp. GSCO2_6. Next base: position 64,112 of record JASAMY010000010.1, read on the forward strand.
GAAGCAGTTTAGTCGCACACAGAAAAACGAACTCAGAATGACAAAGCAGTTTATAGGTGACGTATCATTGCAGTCATTGAAATTCGAACCAAATCTGTGTGTGGCTCCCTTTGACTGTCGGAAGCGAACCACTGTAAACTGTCATAGCATTCAATAAAAAAATTTGCGAGCTCTATCTAATTAGTAGAAGAGATTGTAATAACGTAGAACAACATACTGTCCCCACCAACACGGCCACTAGCGGATCCAGAAGGGGGAGAGGGGGTCTCCACCTCCTGACAGCCAAGATTTTTTTTTGGGGGGGGGGGAAGGGGGAGAAGAAGGAAAGAAAGGAGAGCACAGGGGCGAAGCAGGCAGATTTTTTACGTTTTCCTCAGATTAAGACACTCAAAGGCGCACAATTTTTGCCTGCGGCGCGGTATCTCTTGCAACTCGCGTTTGTTGCATAAGGAAGGAGGGTCTATACCCCATAGTTTTGTTTTCAAGGACTATAAACAAATGCCGGCTGGCGCAAATGCCAAGGCGTTTTGAATTTTTTGGGTAAATTGCTGTAAAAAAAGTTGACCTCCCCCCTCTGTCAGAAAATCCCTGGATCCGCCAGTGAACACGGCACGTTGCACAACAACATGACAACATACGGTTGTGCTAATCTCTGTGTGGCTCCTTTTAGGCGAAGCCAGCCAGTCAAGCAAGCTGGAGTAAAAAAGTTTTGGGGAAACCTAAGCTCAGTGAACCAGTGAACCAGTGAACCGAGAGAAACACACCATAATATTTTAAATGCGTTGACTCTCGTTGCTCAACCGTTAAATACTAAAACAACGCGTCACACGCCACAATTTTTACAATAGGTTAATCTAAGTAATCCCATAGTTGTATTTTATTTTATTTCTTAGGCTTACGCTTAAGCTTAAGCTTAGGCTTTTGCGTAGGCTTCAGGCTTGTGCGAGCGCGCGCATGTCCACATGCCTGCACACCTAACATGCAAGCGCGCATGGGCGTGCACGCACGTGCTCTCTGCAGGCACGCACGCACCCTCGCACGCACGCACGCACGCGCGGCACGCACACAAGCACATGCACGCACGCGCGCAGGCACACACCGCACAGATACACAAGGACACCCACGCCCGCACGCTCACACGCGCGCACGCTCGCACAAACGCACAAGCGCGCACGCACGTGCACGCGTTCAGGCGCGCACGCATGCGCGCGGGCACGCAGGCATGTGGACATGTGCGCGCTTGCACAAGCCTGAAGCCTAAGCCTAAGCAAAAGCCTAAGCCTAAGGCAATCCTCAAGCACGCACGTGCACGCGCACAGGCACGCGCACACGGGAACGCTCGCACGAACCCGAACCTAAATCCTGAGTCTAAGCCTATTAGCCTAAGCCTATTATTGTGTGTGATCGCGTTGTTAGTATTTTACGGTTAAGCACTGAGCGTCAACGCATTTAAAATATTATGGTGTGTTTCTCTCGGTTCACTGGTTCACTGGGAATACCCGATCCATGTGAACCATGTGCACCATGTGAACCATGTGAACGAGAGCTCCGTTATTTCGGTGCGACACTTTTTTTTCTGTCTCTCCGTCGAAGGCTTTTAGAAACAATATTAAGTTTGTTTATTTGGAATGTTTGCGTCTGTTTTTTTTTATTTATGTCACTTCCATGTTATAAAGTTTTTATTATTTATGTTGTTTTTATTGTTTCAATGTTTGCGTTTCAGGTCTGCTTTTACTGAACTGCTTATTATTCCAGCTTGATGTCGTCTGTTGTATTTGTGGCGCAGCAGTTGTGTAGTAAACAGAGTCGCAACAAACCATTTCACAAAACTCATAAAAAAAGTCACGAGCGAGCAAAAATCAACCAGAGCGACTAGGGCAACAGTTCAAAACAGACCCGCCCACCCCCAACTAGTGCGCGCATCTCACAGCAAATTATGCCGCAGCAAACCCGCATCGAAATGACAAGTTGACACAAAGAGATCCTATTTGTTACGATCCCATCCCTGATCTATTTACGCAGATTCGCAGATCGCATCACTTTTCGCCTAAAGAAAAACACCAAAGCTGGCGCGGATTTTTTCGCTGTGCGACAGCTCCACTTTGCCGCTGACTGCGGACGAGTCGAGCAGCCGACTCATGAAGTAGGGATAGCGCGCGACCACGCAGCTGTAACGACAGTGCAGCACCATGTCGCGCGTTTGGGACGTGGAGTGGCGCTTCTCGGGGGGAATATAGAAGCGCTCGCGGTGCACCACCACGAGATCTTCTGGCGGAAGCGTTGTCGCTGGCAACTCAATCTGAACTATCGTGGTATCAAGCACACATTTTGGTTAACAATTTCTACATTCTGGACATGTACTGTCCTCCCCCGTCCACTTTTGGCTCCGCTCCACCTTGAAGGGCCAATTACCCCCCCCCCCCTAATCGAGTCATTTCTCAGTAGTCTGAGTATCAGCACCTTGCACTCCACGCACTCCTTGTGCTTGTGGCCCAGTTGACGCCATTCGGCAAGGAGGTAGAAGCGAAACTTCTCTCCATTGTGAAACGGTTCCGAGAACACCATTGGCTGAGGAGAGCGGATTCGCTCGAGCTGCTCTCGGGTCGGCAAGTCTAGCGAACCAGCTTTTGGTAGCGGAACCTACAAACGTACGTGACCAGGCAGCGGTGCAGTCCATAAGACAACGGAAATTTAAAAGTGCCGCCATTACGGTGTTGGTCAGTGCCGGGTGAGGAATGCAGCGCAGCACGGCAGTCGTCTTGGTGTTGTTCGCGCCTCCATGCCGACGTTGCTGACCCTTCTCGCCCGCCGCGCGTTGCGTGTGGTGGGTTTCCCCTGTATGTGGGTTTCCCTAAAGGGGGAGAAAGAAAAGAATGGGAAAAAGGTCTTAGGTATTTGGCTAACCCCTTTAGAGATATGCGAGACGGAAAGACAAGAGAAAAAATGTCGCACCGAAATAACGGAGCTCTCGTTCACATGGTTCACATGGTGCACATGGTTCACATGGATCGGGTATTCCCGGTTCACTAGTTTACTGAGCTTAGGTTTCCCAAGTTTTGTTTCCACACACAAAAATTGACCGAAATCCCAGAGAATGGCGGAGAACGAGCAGCAGATCGCGAATCCAAATCCTGCGGCCGACGCAGCAGAGCCACAACAGAGCAGCTGGGACGTGGTCAAGACGCTGATCAAGCGGATCATCGTGATCTATCTGATCTCGAGCTTGATTCGCAGCTTCTTCTCTCCTCAGCAGCCGGCCAAGATTCAGAATCTGACGGACGATCAGGGCCGGGCCTTGCCCGGGCCCGTCGGGCCTGCCCAAAATGCCTTTGCGCGCCGCGAGATCTTTGATCTCTACCTATATCTCACCGAAACGGATCAAGCTATCCGGGATTTCGACGCAGCCAAATTGTTCTGGTTTGAAGAGGGCCTGGTTTATGGCGACTGGAGTGCGGGAGAGGCTAAAGACGGCTCCTTTGTCTTCTCGAAGGAGCTCAACACTCCGGAACCGCTCAAGCGAAACCAGAGCGTTTTCCTGCACGCTTACGTCGTGAAAACTGGTTCGAACCCCAACCCCAAGTCGCACAGCTACCTGAAACGCTACACGCTCCACCAAGTCAAGCAGTTGAACAAGTTCAAGAAGAAACGCTACGAGAAGAAGCAGAACCTGCTCACCGGTGCGTGCGTGCGTGCGTGCGCGCGTGCGCGCGTTGATCAACATTGGTATTGGTTGAATTTTCGCCCGACAGTTATTTATTTTTTGGCGGTATTTTATTGGCATTTTGTAGCTGTCCACGGAAATTGGACCAGGGGGTAAAACTAAAAGCAAAAAAAGAATTTTTGCCGGTTTACGAAGGAATTTGGGTTGAGAGAAATTCTGAAAAATGCTACGGGTATGGTATAACTATAGTCTCTGTATCCTTACGCCATGTTGGTGTCGCACGCTCTTTTTGTTGCGCCAATTGGTTACTAGTTGGTTTTACTGTTTTTGCACTGCTCAATTTTGCTTAGGGGAGACGGAGGCGTCGATAGAAGAACAGGAGAAAATTTCGAACAAGATTTCCCACGAAATTCTGAATCACTGGCACCCCAACCTCACGCTGAATTTCGTCGACGATCACACCGCGTGGACACCTGGTATTTTGAATTTTGTATTTTTTACAGTGGTATTGGCTTGATGAAAATGAAATTCGGATAGGCGACATCGATAAATTTCCATAACTAGCAGTTCCAACTCAGTTTTTAAATTTGAATTCTGTTGCTCGAAAACGCGTAATGAGGTTTGAGTTTCTTGAACATAGTTTTATTTTCAATAAATAATTTGTTTCGCTCGGGTTTTTCGTGCATTTTCGTGAGTCTTGTGATATGTGAGCTTATCTTCCTGTAATGAAGGCTTTCTGTTGCGTTCGCATTGCACTTTGCACGGTAAGTTTTTTTTTGTGGAGCAGAGGGCGTCATATCGAACTGGAATGTGCAAGATTTTGCAAATACAACAGCAACCACTGAAACATTTTCTTGAATTCTCTGATATTGACAGTTTTCTTTTGTCCGTAACTTATCCGTTACTTCAGTTCCGTTAGGTATATTTTATTTTTGAGATGACCCTTTCTTCTTAGGTTCCTTGCCTTCGCCACTGGATGAGTTCATAAAGTTCAATCCCGTCACCAACGAGTATTATCCCATTTTGTATTTTAATGATTATTGGAATTTGGCAAGCGAATACATGCCGTTGAACGACACCGTTGAGAAGATCAATCTCACTGTCACCTACAGGTTTGGGCGTGCATTTGATTTACTAGTATTTTAAAATGAGTTTGAATGCATGCCTGTGCATTGTAGGATTTTATATACGGTACTGGCACAGTGTTGACAGGGCTGCCAGCACGCACGCACACACGCCCCGGCACTGGCATGCACGCACTGACCGACGTTGCTTGCAGCCCCATGTCGCTGTTCAAGTGGCAGCTGTACTCTTCTCAGCAGCAGAAGAACAAATGGAACAAGATGCTGGGAGGATTCATGCAGGAGGACGCGGAGGAGGATGACCAGGACTCCATCAAGCAGGCCCTGCTAGAGACCAATCCCTATCTCCTGGGTGCGCTTCTATTAGTTAGACATCGTCAAGATTAAGTGGGAAAAATGATCAAAATTTAATTTTCTATTATAGTCACGCAGTCCGATTCCATTTTTTTTATGGACGCGAAATGTTTTACTCAAACTAAATAGGTGGGGCGTCTTGGCTGCTACAGTGGTTGCACCCCATGTTCCTTCTAACTTGTTGTTGATTTATGCTTTGACCGGTCTAGTGACCTATTTAAACTTAATTTTGCCTACACATCGCTTGGACCGTGGCAGTCAATAGTATCATCCATTAACACGGCATACCTGTATCTGGGGGGGTTGGGGCCCCCTGAATTTTTTCAACCACCGCCCAACCCCCAAACCCCCCCCCCCCCAACCCCCCCCCCCCTCCCAGAAATTTCCCAAGGGATTGTCACTCTGTCTAAAACGATAAAAGTGAGTAAATGTTGGTGTATTTCCGTGCTTTTCGGTGTTATATGACCATAAAACAGCTAGATAACACTGTTTAGACCCTATTTATATCCATTTTTGACCAAAAAGTACCAGTATAACTCAAAAAATGGCCAGCTCCCCTCCCCCACTTTTTGCTCCAGACACCCCCTCCGAATTCAGCCATGTACCCCACCCCACTCTTTCAGACCCACTCTTTATGTGACACGGACATGAGACTTTCTAAAATAAACTGAACCGAAATGGTTGGTTTAGGCATCACCGTAGCTGTCTCGCTGCTGCATACGGTTTTCGAGTTTCTGGCTTTCAAGAACGATATTCAGGTGAAACTATTTTTTTTCTATTGCATTCCCCTTTTATTATTCCTTCTCTTTATTCTAATGGTCGAAATAACAATTCTATTTATTAAAATTTGTCAAAACTTGCAGTTCTGGCGGAGTCGTAAGACGCTGGAGGGCTTGTCGGTGCGCAGCGTGCTGTTCAACGTCTTCACTTCCCTCATCGTCCTGCTGTACGTGCTCGACAACGACACCAACTTCGTGGTCAAGATGAGCGTCGGCGTGGGACTGCTCATCGAACTATGGAAGGTGCGTGCGTGCTGTGCGTGCGCGTCCTGTGCGTGCGTATGTGCGTCTTGTGCGTGCGTGCGTGCGTGCGCTCTGTGGCTGCCTACGTGCGCGTGTGTGTGCGTGCGAGGAGCGTGCGTCTTGTGTGTTCGTGCGTGCGTGCGTCTTATGCGCCCCCTAGTACGCGCATTGTCTATGCCCAAGTCCTAACAAAGACCTCTCAAAGCCCCACTAATTTGCAGGTGCCAAAGTGCATGAACGTAAATATCGATCGGGAGAATCGCTGGCTCAATCTGATTCCCAAGATCACAATCACAGACAAGGGATCCTACGTGCAGTCCTCTACCAGGGAGTACGATCAGGTTGGATGGGTTGGAGTTATGGAACAGACAAACAGGTAGACATACAGACATAGCGCACGCGCGCCCACCCATGCACACACGCACACACGCACGCACACACCATTTTATTTTTGTGATTTTCTTTATTTACCAATGTGTAATTTCCTTTCTCTTTATCCACATAACCAACAGCATTTTTAGCTGGCCTTCCGCTACCTGAGCTGGGGCCTGTACCCGCTGCTAGGCTGCTACGCCGTGTACTCCCTGGTGTACATGGAGCACCGGGGCTGGTACACCTGGGTGCTGTCCATGCTCTACGGATTCCTCCTCACCTTTGGCTTTATCATGATGACACCACAGGTATCATCGTCTCCTTATGCGTGCACTCACTAGTCAACACTTCGACCACCCCTCCAAAATTTTCGATTCCGGCGGGATGGCGGAAGACCCCCTACCCTCGAAATTCCCAGCCACCCCCCCCCCCTGGCTTTTGACCCAATCTACACCTATGGACCCCTCCTCATTCACTTCAGTTTGCTGGGTCGTGTGCCTATGGCAGGGACCCACCTCCTCTCCCAGTCGGAAGTCGACCCCCCTCGTATTTTCTAAATTTTTTCAACCTGTCTAAGACGAAAAAAATGTCTTTTCATGTGTTTGAGTGTTGTTTTACCATAAAACCATGTAAATATCGCTATTTAGGTCATTATCTGATATAACCTGCTTTGGGCGCTATTTTGGTGCGAGTTGTACCCATTATGTATTTCCACCCTGACAATTTTGCCCCCCCCCCCAACTCGGCCTGAACTGGTGACTGATGTGGCTGCGCTCCTGGTGCGTGGGTGCGCGTGCGCGCTCTCTTACGCTTTCTCACAATATTCCGCATTCATTCTACAGTCAGTTCCCAATATATCCATCCCACTGTTCCAACTGTTCCCGTATCTTTGCTGTAGCTGTTCATCAACTACAAGATGAAGTCGGTGGCGCATCTGCCGTGGCGCATGCTCTCGTACAAGTTCGTGAACACGTTCATCGACGATCTCTTCGCCTTCGTCATCCGCATGCCGACGCTCTACCGCATCGGCTGCTTCCGCGACGACATCGTCTTCTTGGTCTACCTCTATCAGCGCTGGATCTACCCCATTGATCCCAAACGCGTCAATGAGTTTGGAACAAGGTGGGCCAGCGGTCAGAGCATGCCTCTAGTAACCGGTCTGGCTGTTGTGTAGGGTAAGGTAGCGGAGGAAGCGTATGGCCTAGTGGTAAAGAATCGGCCTCTTGCGCGCAAGCTCCTACCTGGGTTCGACTCTTGATGGACCCACTAGACCGCGGACTTCCCTTTCGATGGATTTTCTCGTGCCATCGCTGCCCTAGATTATAGATGGCGCACTTCCGAAGGCCTTTGGCTAATTGCGCGGCCCTAGACAGGAAGGCGTCATGGATATGGGTATATTATATGGGCCATTGACGGCCTCCTAGCGTTGACCCTAATCCAACAACAAGCACTGTAGGGCAGCGTTGTATGACTCGACCCGAATCGCTATCTTGGTGCACAATCCCCCCCCCCCTTTCCCCAAATATCTCATCGACCCAGCCTATGCCTATGGAGTTGGGACATGCATTATAGCAGTGCCAAGAATCAGACGGTAGCGACACGTTGCTCTGTCTGACACCAAACAAACCGGCCCCCTCACTTTCTATTATTAGTCGTGTCCAGAACTTACCCACCCTGGTGACGGGGTGGCGTAACCTGCGTAATGACGCGTAATCCGCGTAATCTGGGCGCGCAATTACATTAAACGGAGGCAGGCGTGCATATGCGTATTATGTGAATGGATAAGCGTGTTTATGTACTAGGCTGGCTCAGCGGAAGCGCTCCAGGCCGCTTCAGTTCCGCAGTCCGGACTTTGCGCATATTGTCTCTCGCCTGCGCAAGAGTCATTGTGCCCGTCCGCACGTTGCTCGTAGCGGCGCGATGCAGTTGCTGCACTGGCTGGCCTTCAAGGCGGTGCCTGGAGGACGCGGCTGACAGTTCGCGGAGGTGACCCTCGTGCGGGTTTGTGGTGAGCACAGGAGCCGACTCAGCGTTCTCAACAGCGCCGACGCGAATGACGCGTTAGTACCCCTTTGGTCCGCCGACAGCGAGATTGCCAGTCTCGCAGCCGAGCCAGCGAAATGCAAAGCGTCGCCACGGCGTTTCTTGTAGACAAAGTGAAGTTCCATGCGGTCTCGTGTTTCCAACACGGCCATTGCCACGGCAGTGTGGACATTGCCCTTTTCCGCATGTCCGTAGAATTCGTTCGATTATGGCAAATATTTCGTCCATTCTCCGTTCATCCGTTTATTGCGTTCGTGCGCCACGCTTAAAACAGCAGTGCCTCCGTTTAATATAACCGCGCGCCGAGATTACGCAGATTACGCGTCATTACGCACGTTACGCCACCCCGTCACCAGGGTGGGTAAGTTCTGGGAACCTTATTAGTTCATTGAGTTAAACAGTTTTTTGATGAAACAATTTAAAATTAATGAAAATTGATTCATTCCAGCGCGGAAGACGAGGCGAAAATCGCAGCGGGCGTCGACCCATCGATCGAGCAAGCAGCGATCGAGGGTGGCGGAGACTCAGCCAATGAGCAGGCTGAAAATTCGGGAAATTTGGAAAATTCCGAAGATGACACAGCCGAATCAAAGAAGACAAAATAACCCTGGACGCAGTGACGAACCGCTAGAAAATTTGCGTTTCTTTGACTGTTTCCTTTTGCGGAAAAATGAAGACGAATCAGCTACATGAGTAGTTTTGCGCGCGCGTGCATATCTCTTGTTCTGTAGGATAACTAAAATTAGAAAGATCAAATTGTCGCGTGTTTTTGAGGTAACAGCGATTAAATTTGTTTGTGATTTTCGCGTTCATTCCGAGGCAGCGGCGCGCGACGTGGTGCGGTTATTGTGAGAAAAATTTGAAATATTCACAAATTGCTTTCTGTCCCCAGGAAAAGAAATATTTAGGGATATAGCAGCGCTGAATTAATTGACGTAAACACACTAAATGGTTACAAGTCTACATGACTTGTCAAGCGTCGACGTCGTCTGATGATGCAACGCCAACAATTGTCGAAAGTAATGATGCTGATATTTTATATAATTTTGAAAGTACAATTCTGAAGCCGTAAATGATTTAGTGGTGCTTCCCCACCCATAGTAGGACCCCCCCCCCCCCCAGAAAGAAGTACCCTGTGCGTTGTTGAATAGAAGCCTGGCCGAATCGGCAATTTGTCCTGCCCTGGGCGTTCATTGGGGGGGTCACTTGAGGGAGGGGGGTCACTGGAGGATTTACGGTAACTACTATTCTTGGAACTTTTACATTTTTGAAAATCAAATGAACTCGTTTAGAACGATTTGAATTTCGAGTTCCAGCAGCGTCGCTCACTGAGAATACTGAAGAATGCAGCAGTGACAGCGACGAGACCGATACGATTGTCGAGAGAAATCCCAAGTTTCGCCAAGTTACTGAAGTCTTGAAAATTTGTGAGTAAGGGAGCGTTTTGTAAAGGCCTATATAGCCATCTGGCAGAAATGCAAACCTGCACGTTTTCACACAAAAAAAAATCAAACAGTAGTGTCATTAAAGATATATATATATGTATATATATATATATATATATATATATATATATATATATACAGTATACTTGTACCATCCATACAACCAGAGGTTAAGCCAGTTGTGTGTGTGTGTGTGGGGGGGGGGGGGGGTAGATGTCAAGCAGATTAGAAAATTGTTCACCAAAATAGCGTCAAAAATTTACTTTTTGGATGGAAATCGTTCATAGGGTATAAATGGGGTCATTTACCTCTTATGAACGCGCTGTGGCGGTGTGGCTTTTTTGTAACTTAAATCGATCTTAATGAGGCTGCGTAGTGAATTGGGGGTTGGATTTATATCCGATTGGAATGTTCGATTCAATGGCATGGCCAACTTTAACAAGACAAACTTCCTGGATTATAAGACACAAATGTAACATTCCTTTATTTAGGCTGCTCGCAGCAGCTTTCCACGCTGGAAGATGTAGGGTTGCAGGTACGCTGTGTTTCCGCGGCGCAGCTAACAGCTTTGAAAGGCCATTTTTGACTTTGTAGGTTTTGACTTTTTTTTAGGTTTGGCCCTGTTCACTAGTGCTCTCCGAGTATATACTGCAGAATTGCGAGAAATACAAGAAGGAATTGATTTTGGAGCTGGGCAGTGGTGTCGGCTTGCTGGCGACCATATGCAGCTATATTGGTGCGGAATGCTATGCAACGGGTATGCGTGCGTGGCTCTATCTGTCACGTGTCTGTACTTTTTCTCTGATTGTCCTATTTTGTGTCTGTCTGAATAGGTGTAACTGGGTGTAGTGTGTAGGTACAGGTCAACCCCCCGCTTTGGTCAATCCTGCACGAAAAGTAGGACCACCCGCAGCTTTGGTCGAAACTGCACTCATTGCAGGTAGCCCCATGAATGTGCTTCTCATACTTGCCAAGGTGTTTTTTAGGCCTGTGGGCAGTATTTATTGTCCAAATATCAAAAAATTCCCCTGCGGCGCTGTATTCCGCACCTACTGACCATTTTGGAGTCTTTCAAGTGCGATTTCGGCCAAAAATTCACCAAATCTTGCCTGCGGCGCTGTGTTTTCAGCATGCACGAAGCGTTTTCAAGGTCATTATTCATGATTATTGAGGCTGGAAAAAGAGAAATTGTATCAAATTTGGCCGTGTAGTTCACCCTCTTCAACTTTTTTAAAAATCCCACATTCACGCCCCCCCCACTTCGATGGTCAGTTACACCTACGTCTGTTTGTCTGTGTGCATCGTGTTCTTTTATATTTTTATGTATTTCATTTTGCAAAGTCACGCAAATACTGCGCGAAGACAGGCACGCATTCGGACAGTTTGTCCATGAGAAGTGCGCGCAGGAGTACGCCAAGCCTCATGCAAATCTGTTTCAGATTATCTGTCTGAGGTGCTTGAAATTCTCTCAAGAAACATCGAAATTAACCAGCAATTGTCGAACAACGTTTCCAAAGTCAGACATCTTGACTGGTGTCACTCAGAAAAACGGAATTGTTTTGCCCTGCGCATAAACGATGGTTGCCCAAGCAAGTTTGCGTGGCAAGAGGGCGAGATAGACCGCGTTTTGGCCAACTGTGGTTTGATTTTAGTGTCTGAAGGTGTGTTGCAAGGGTCCCCCTACCAGTTACCCCCTGTCGTTTGCCCCCAGTCGTCCCACCCGTGACCAGGACATTCTCCCCCAAAATGTGGTGCGCGCTTATTTGGAGCAACATCTAGTACGGTAAATAGTGTGGTGAACCATTAAAAGGAGGCATTCAACATTTTGGAAGTAAGGTGTGCAAATGTGAGTATATACCGCAACACAAAATAATTTATTTTAATTACGGTTGTATACATTTACCAATTAAAAGAAAACGCAATGCAAATTTGGGTGGGGTTACTACGATAAATTACTTGCTCAACGAAATCCGGGCATTGGGCAGTCGTCCACAACGGACGAACGCCTATTCATTTCAATATCTATTTAATGGCGGTCCAGGCTAAGCTAGTTGCAAGCAAACATGGAAAAAAGAAAGTCGCGCTGCTGACGAGAGACGATGGCATGGAGTATCACTTTGCCTATAAGGACCTCCGTGGCGGCAACATGCGATACCGCTGCCTTTGTTGCGAAAGTGGCAATAACGCTGTCGGACAGCGAGGCGGCTATCGCAAGGTAATCCAGCTGCAACCTGGTGACGAAGGCGCTGACGAGGTGCTCGTCTTGACTGCCAACCCGTTGGACGGCCACTCTGCGAACTGCGAAGCCCGCCCGCCAGGAACATCGTTCGTACAGCAACTTCAGCGGGTCGCAACAGCGAGCGTACGGACGGGCAAAATGACACCCAGCCAGGCAGCTGATCAGATGAGAAGGTCGCGAACAGACGAATTGAAACGGGCAGGAGCGCCAACTGAAGAAGACGTCGCAAGTGAGTGGCCAAAGGAGGAGAGCATGCAGAGTGCTCTGAACAAGGCTCAGAGCCGCAGTTTTCGACGCATCCATAACCAGCGCGACCTGCCTGAGGAGTATTTGTATACAAAACGGTCTCAGGGCGAAGATCCAAATGCCCCACACTACTTTGAACCCTTTCTCATGCGCAGCAGCGTCCCGCCTAGCCCGTTGTACCACATTTTTGCTTCGCCGCCTCAGCAAGAGCTTCTGGCGTCTGCGGAGTTGTGGGTGGCGGATGGAACCTTTAAAATAGCACCAAGTGGGTACGCTCAACTCTACACTATTCACGCGTACCACCCGAGTCGAGAGTTTATCCCAGCTGCATTCATACTCATGCCCACCAAGAAGAAGGAGGTCTACACTGAGGTGTTCCGAGACATAAGGAACACCATTCAAAACGCAGATGGAACACCCGTAGACTTTGCCAAGCGAATTATCACCGATTTCGAGGAGGGGGCGCAGAAGGCTTTCTCAGCAGTGTTTCCAGAGGCAACGCTAAGCGGCTGTCGCTTTCATTTTGGCCAGGCCATCCAGAGATACTTTGAAAAAAAGCAGCTAAAGAACGAGATGACGACTGTGGAAGGAATTAAGAGGTGGTCATTAGCAATCAAAGGGCTACCTCTGCTTCCACCCGAACTAATACCTGAAGTGTGGGGATACTTGTCGGTGCCGCCAGCGGAACCAGCGCACTTGGCGGTGCAAATGCAGGCAGTGGTCGACTACTTTGATCAGCAATGGCTGGCAGACAGGCCGTGGACAAACGCCCCAGATGGCCTGGGATATGTCAGGTAAACGGCTACCTGACTCTGCAACCAGTAACCTAGGTGCGCATATTCTGCACATTATCTCGAATGCCTTCAGATTGTGGAATCACTATCACACGGACGTTAGAACGACAAACGCGGCTGAGGGCTTTCACAGTTCTAATGCTAGGACCTTTCCAACGCATGGTAGCAAGCCAAGCTTGGAAACGTTCTTGTCGTGGCTCTTGGCAAAGAACGACCAAGTGGTCTTTCGAAAACTGCAACTCGACGTCGGACAGCCGAGCAAGAAGAAAAAAGCCAAATATGTCGAGTTGGACGAGGAGTTGCAAGCGCACAAGGCTTCTTTGCAACCGCGCCTAGTCGCTGCCGTGGACGCGCTAGACAGACGCGATGCGCTGCTCAGCTACTGCCGCCGCGCCTCGCGACTTTTCGGTCCCCGCCGACAAGCCGAAGGCGACGCGGCTGACTCCGACACTGACGAGGAGAGAGATGCTGTCGAAAGCGAACATGGGGACGACTAGATTGAGACTGAGCTTTGTTTGTCTGTCTTGGAATTATGACCCCAACCCTCCCCACAGTGGCTAGCTTAGTTTGCTCGCTGGTTGCTCCACCCACTGCGCGCGCACAAACAGTTGCGGACATTGTGTGAACACTGGCTGACGTGAGTGAACGTTTGCTTTTGCGTGGCTTTCCATTCTAAGAGTAGGGTGTCGTCGATTAAGCCAAGTTCTTTTGTTCGAGAGAAAGCAAGCATTTGGTGAACATGATAGGCGCACATGATAAAGACAATATTCTCATTACCCAAACTCGCTGCCTCCTTTTAATACATACTTATGTTATAGGCATAATAAAATGTGGCGTTAAATGAACGCGCGTAACGGCCTGGGGGAGAATGTCCTAGGAACCGTCCCACCCCCCAGCCAACTGTTTTTTTTGCTTAGAAATGAGTCCATTGTGCTCAACAATTTTTTTAAAGGCGATATGCTAAACAATACCAACGATATGGTACGCCGCCATAGCCGCAGCTGCGTTGATTGTAAAAATAAAAAGAAATAGACTTTGGGAGTATGGAACCATACGTTCTTTTACGCTTTGACTCCTTGGCGTCATACCTGTAACTGGGGGGGGGCAGAATTTTTCAACCCCTCCCCCAACCCCCCCCCCCCCACCCCAAGAATTTTCCCTAGGGGAGGACCCTGTCGAATTTTTTGGACATTGTGCCATTTTGGCTGGGGAAGCTTTAGACACTCTCTCATCCAATCTGTTTACACGGTTTGCGCTCGTTTGTCTGACTACATTCACACTAAAACGTTAGCAATGTTGTCAAAACGGTCGATTTTCGTGCTCAAAATAGCGCCGCAGGCACATTTTTTAGAGTAGGGTAACGAACTTTCACGGTTTTTAATGCAAAACAATGCGCCGCAGGCGAAAATTTGGCTCTTTAGTGTCGTTTTCATCATTATTTGCATTGAAATTGAGAAAAATGCCCAGATTGGCACTTTTGCAACAGAGGGTACCAAGTTAAAAAATTTTAGCTTCGGAGAATTTCGGGGGGGGGGAGCTTCCCCCCCCCTTCCTCCCCCCCCCCCCTTGGCTACGCCACTGTTAAGGCCGATTTATAATCATCCGCGTCCGTCATCCGCCATCCGCCGTCCGTCATCCGCGTCCGTCACGCGCAAATTGCTCGATTTATAATCATCCGTCATTTTTCGTCCGTCAAGTGTTAAATGAATTGGGTCTCGCGTGGAAACCCTTCACACATTGTGGTAGATTTGGGTGTTTTAAGCGCGCAATCGTAAACTCGTCGTACCGTAAACTCCTTCCGCGCGCACGCTTTCCGTACGAGACCGCGCGCCTTTTCAACCCTTCCGCGTCCGTCATCCGTCAAAAGTTGAAAGTTGGCCAACTCCATCCGTCATCCGCGTCCGTCATCCGCGTCCGTCAAACTTCCCGATTTATAATCACTAGACGCCCGTAGCGGCCTTCGGCCACTCAGCCACCTACATAGCAACCCAGCCTTGAGTCAGCCACCGTGTCGAGCTATGTAGTCCACGTGCCAAGCGCAGCTAACTGGCAATGTCTCAACCGCGATAGCCAATCAGCATGCCATTGAGTCAGTCCACGTGTCAAGCGCTAGCTGTTCGGCATGCCAACTGGTCTGCATGACGAGCGCACTAGTTGTTCAGTGGATCGACTGGTCCGTGTGTCGAGCGTTCTAGCTGTTCAGCAGGTCGACTCGTCCACGTGTCAATGCAGGCTAGCTGCTTAGCAGGACGAGTGGTCTGCATGACCAGCGCACTAGCTGTTCGGCATGCTGTCCAGTCCATGTGACGAGCGCGCCAGCGGTTCAGCAGGCCGACTGGTCCGTGTGACAAGCATTCTAGCTGTTCAGCAGGTCAACCGGTCCATGTGACGAGCGCTCTAGCTGTTCGGTGGGTCAACTCATCCGTGTATCAATGCAGGCTAGCTGTTCAGCGGGTCGACTGGTCCACGTGACGATCCCTCTAGCTGTTCAGCAGGTTGACTGGTCTGCGTGACAAGACTGCTAGCTGTTCAGCATGCCAAGTGGTCTACGAGACCAGCGCGCTAGCTGTTCGGCGTGCCGTCCATTCCACGTGGCGAGCGCGCCAGCGGTTCAGCAGGTCGACTGGTCCGTGTGACGAGCGTTCTAGGTGTTCAGCAGGTCGACCGGTCTATGTGACGAGTGCTCTAGCTCTTCAGTGGGTCAACTCGTCCATGTGTCGACGGCGATGCAGGCTAGCTGCTTAGCCGGTCGAGTGGTCCATGTGACCAGCGCACTAGCTGTTCGGCATGCTGTCCAGTCTGTGTGACGAGCGCGCTAGCAGTTCAGCAGTCTGACTGGTCCGCGTGACAAGCGTTCTAGCTGTTCAGCACACTGTCCACTGCGTCCAGGCCGCCTGTCGATCGCGCTAGCTGTTTAGCGTGCCATCCAGTCCGCTGTCGATCGCCCCAGCTGTTCAGCGTGCCATCCAGTTTGCCTGTCGATCGCGCTAGTTGATCAGCATGCGGTCCAGTCCGCCTGTCGATTGCGCTAGCTGCTCAGCATGCCGTCCAGGCCGCCTGTCGATCGCGCTAGCTGTTCAGCGTGCAATCCAGTCCGCCTGTCGATCGCCCCAGCTGTTCAGCGTGCCATCCAGTTTGCCTGTCGATCGCGCTAGTTGTTCAGCATGCTGTCCAGTCCGCCTGTCGATTGCGCTAGCTGCTCAGCATGCTGTCCAGTCCGCCTGTCGAGCGCCCGAGCTGTTCAGCGTGCCATCCAGTCCGCCTGTCGATCGCCCCAGCTGTTCAGCGTGCTGTCCAGTCCGCCTGTCGATTGCGCTAGCTGTTCAGCGTGCCATCCAGTCCGCCTGTCGATTGCCCCAGCTGTTCAGCGTGCCGTCCAGTCCTCCTGTCGATTGCGCTAGCTGCTCAGCATGCCGTCCAGTCCGCCTGTCGAGCGCGCTAGCTGTTGAGCGTGCCATCCAGCTAGTCTGCCTGTCGATCGCGCTAGCTATTCAGCGTGCCATCCAGTCCGCCTGTCGATCGCCCCAGCTGTTCAGCATGCCGCCCAGTCCGCCTGTCGATCGCGCTAGCTGTTCAGCGTGCCATCCAGTCCGCCTGTCGATCGCCACAGCTGTTCAGCATGCCGTCTAGTCCGCCTGTAGATCGTGCTAGCGCTGCCGATCGTGCTGGCCGCGAAGATCTGCCCAAGTCGTCCGCCATGCGCGTTTATCGGTCCTGAGCTGGCGGGCGTGCCGAATCTGTCCTTTTTAGTTGCCAGGGCGTCCGAGTCACGTCAACTGGCTGCGAAGATACATACGCCTGAGTTGGCCGCCATACGCGTCCATCAGTCCTGAGCTGGCGGGCGTGCCGAATCCCTCCTTTCTGGTTGCCAGGGCGCCTAGGTCGACGCGTCTTTTGCAGTGGTTCGCATTTTCACAAAGCGTTTTTAGCGACTTTATGTACCAACTGTGTCACTGGCACGTGCCATTGCCAAGTGGCAAGTGCAATTCACATCTGAGAAAAGTCCTGGCAATCCTGGGTCAAAGGAGCCACATCTCACATGCTGAAGTGATATTAGCGTCGATTTTGTTTAGTTTTTTTAGGATCGCTTGTTTCCATTACAGTGCCGCTTGTTTCCTTTTTGCCCCCTTTAGGTTTATTTTCGCCCCTTTAGACCTTAGGAACACCATTTTCGCTTCTTTTTGCCACATTCACGATATATCGGTATTGATCGCAGAAACCAGCAGCAGCAATGAAATGCCGGGCGAGGCCGAGTCGATCAAGCCATCGCCCATCCGGATCCGTTGAGCCGTTCGATAGTTACCGAAAAATGGTCGTTTTCTAAAAGACGCGTTCGTTGCAGGACAAACATTAGGCACACCAAAATATTTGTCCCAGAGCGGTATTTTCGCCATTTACATATATAAGCTTAGTATTGGAAAACGATTAGCGTCACTCGTCCTAGCTGATGATGCCGAGTCGAACGAGCCATCGCCCGTCCGGATCCGTCGAGCCGTTCGAGAGTTATAGCCCGGACGCAGACAGACACGCAGACACGCAGACATACACAGACAACCGCCGGAGTTGTAAGTAGATCCGTCGTTGACGGATGGCGGACGCGGATGACGGACGCGGATGATTATAAATCGGCCTTTAGGTGGAGGGCAGAGGTGCATCGTGGTGTCTCTGCAACTTCCGCGCGGTGCCATTTTTTTGTGAATGTATCGCATTCTGCTGGGCGGAGACACTCAGACAGGTGGCTTTTGCTCAATGCGAAATTTTCGTTGTCGTTCAGCAGCAGCACCTGGCCTACCGTAAATCCTCCAAGACAACCCCCCCTCCAATAGTCCCCCCCCCTCCAATAGTGCCCCCGGGGGTAAGGGGTATGTTGTGCCATGTGCCTTTTATGGGCAAAAATATAGTGGTAGGTACATCTATATCGTGTACACACACTACTACTAACAAATAATAGTACGTTTCAGCAACTATTAACGGTAAATCAACCATTAAATGTGGCAAAAGTGATCAAAATCACCAAAAAATCGGCAATTTTGACAGCGAAACTAGCATTACCATTCAAACTTTTTAGGTTGAAATAATAGAAGCCCCCCTCCAATAGTGCCCCTGGGTATGGAGAGGTTGAAAAAATAGTGTCCCGGGGCACTATTGGAGGATTTACGGTATATTACATTTTTTTGGCAGGGGGAGACGACCTGGGCGCAAATGGCAGGGGGAAACGTCCAGGGGGGGGGGGACTGGTAGGGCGGAAACGACCAGTGGCGGTGTTGCAATTGAGGAGCATGGGAACAATTTCAATTCGATTTGTTTACAGGGATTTATGACACCGAGCTCAATGGACATTTATTCACGCTGTTGGAGTATTTGATGACTGAAAATCTGAAGTCTAACAATGATTCTATTGACTTGTTGGTCGCTTTGGAAAGAAGGTCTGCGTTTTGGCTGATATTTGCTGTTTTTATGCGCAGTGGAGATGGCACAATTGGAGAATCAACCATACCCCTGACCGCTGCAAGGGCGGCTGCAGCTGCTTCCTTGTACTCGCTCTTTTTCGGCCTGACGGGATGGCTTGCTTGGGGGGGGGGGGATTCCACGCCCATTATCCCTCACACAGATGACTACCTTCAACGGACCGTGGTCCTATCCAAGCTAGAGGGGGCCTGGGAAAAGGGGGGGGGGGGGGGGCTGGAGCAAAAAGTGGGGGGGGTAGCTGGCCATTTTTTTAGTTATACTGGTACTTTTTGGTCAAAAATGGGTGTAAATAAGGTCTAAACAGTGTTATGTAGTGTTTAACGGTCGTATAACACTGAAAAGCACTGAAATACACAACATTTGCTCACTTTTATCGTTTTAGACCGAGTGAAAATCCCTTGGAAAAATTCTGGGGGGGGGGTTGGGGGAGTGGTTGAAAATTCTGCCCCCCCCCGACCCCCTGCCCAGTTACAGGTATTCCTGGGGGCAGATGAGTTTCGGTCCAAATTGAAGTACGGAACATCCAGTTGTTCCCCCTCACCAATAGTTTTAGGCCGAATTTTTGCGTCGATTCTTTGTCGGTTCGTGATCCACCTTACGAGCAGTTCGAAGAGTGGCTTGCTCGTTTAAATGACACTCCGCAGCGCGTAGCGATTGAGGAGATTCCCAAATACTTCAATTTTCTCGAATTTCTCGATTTTCTCGATTTCTCGAATTACCAAATACTTCAAGAACTACAGAAGGAATGAGCATATGGTATTGTGTATCTTTCTTTGCTCTATTTGACTGTGCCGCCTTTTGCCGACTTCGTTTAGGAGGTGTGGAAGATCAGCTGCTTCGCTGAACGACGAGATTGAAAACTGATTTGCGATCTGATCAGCTACCTAGTCGCCTTTCTGATGACACTGTGTACGGACACTGGTTCTCGCATGTTTTGATATTCTGGCGCGTTCCAGTACGGAAAGGTTCGCAGCTGTCCGACAATCTGACACCCTTCGCACAAACAACTGGATTGGCGGTCCGTGTTCTCTCATTCCAGTTTCCTGTTCAAGGGAAAGGGCAGTGTGTCTTCTTGCGGCCGATAATGAGCCACCTGGGGCCGACAGTCGAGTACTCGAGCTCGACGTAGAACTTGCGAAAGAGAGGCATGCCCAGCGCCACCGCCTGCCGCCGTTGCGCCCTCCGCTCCTGCGCCACCGGCACTCGACACACGTCCGCGCTGTCTAGAATGCTAAATACCATCCGACCGGGTAAAGAATCGGCCTCTTGCGCGCAAGACCCTGGGTTCGATTCTTGATGGCCCACCAAACCGAGGACTTCCCTTTCGAAGGATTTTCTCGTGCCATCGCTGCCCTAGATTACAGATGGCGTTCTTCCAAAGGTCTGGCTAATTGCGCGGCTCTAGACAGGGGAAGGCGTCATGGATATGGGTACACTATATGGGCTACATTGATGGCCTCCTAGCGTTGCCCCTAATCCAACAACAAACCGTTCGACCTGCGCACCCGCACAGGCGCTTACACTTTTGTATTCCGCATTCTGAGAGGAGACACATACAGTGTATGTAGGGGTGGAAGGTGCTTGCGTACCTTTAATTCGATAGGCGTAGTCGTGTGGCTGAAAGCTGAACTTGGAGTACTCCTCGCCGGGATTCTTCAGCAGACGGTGTTGCTTCTCCTGAATTGATTCGTCTGCATGGCGCGCGGGCGCTATCAGACATGTGCACAGCTGTGTGCCGACCTGATACCACAACTATTGGCCTTACTCAGCAAATACCTACGTTATCTACGTGGCTGCCATAATTGCTGCCGATGGATGTAGGGGCCTGTGTCTACAAGAGTACAGCACCGAACCCACCTTCCTGTAGTGTTAGCTCTCGATGTCATGCACAAACTCCTCTTCAGGACTGATAATGAGAAATTCAAGAGTGGGCAGTAGCGCGAGTTGTTCGCAATCGATAGACGTCTGATCGCGTTCATCGGCCCTTGTGCTCGATTGCTTGGCGCGTCTGTAGGCTTCACTGAATGCCTCCAGCACCTACTGAATTCCTCCGTTGCCCAAAGGCAGGCAGGCAGACGAAGGTCAACCTCGTGGAATCTCGAGCTGTTATGTGGGAATTCGAGTCCGTCGACGATCGAGTCAATTTCTACACTGATCAAGTCAAAGGAGTTTGGAGGCATAGTCGCGACTTTGGGAGAGCTGGCCACACGACCATCTGGGAAAACCGCCTAAAGTGCAGCACTCACGAGAGCACGACAAGAATTCGTAATAATTGTATGCAAAAAATATCTAAAGTAAATGTAGGTACGTGTTACTCTGCTCAACGCACCAGGATTTGCGCGGAGAATCCCCACAGATGGCCGGGGTTTGCCCGTCTGAAGAAGAGCTCGTCGTTCACCGGCCAGAAGATGTGCTCCCAAGGACTGTCTCCACTGTTGATGTAGCTACAGAGCAACCGCAAAGAGCGACCGAACGCAATCAGGCCACGATTTCTGAGAGCAGTGACGATTTGATCGGCGCGTGCGTGCGTGCGTGCGTGCGTGCGGGCCGCTGTCCACTCACTTGCTTCGGTCGGGGTCCACCCAAATGGAGACGATATTTTTGTTGATGAAATCCTCTTGTATGGGGCCAAATTCGCCCTGGCGCAGCACCTCGGTCGCCATGAGATGCGGCAGCGTTTTCAATTCGGGTGAGTATCGCGCCTGGCTCATGCCGCGACGCGCGCACTCGGTGTACAATATCGCTGATGTACAGGATACCGGAGATTGCTTGGCATTAAAAAAAAACACCCTGTTGGCAAAGAGAACACGAAAAGTTCAGCGGCGCGTCGGGCCAACCAAGAATGGCGTTGGCGGGCAGCTTGCA
The DNA here is from genome assembly GCA_030248085.1 of Paralinhomoeus sp. GSCO2_6. Classification (NCBI taxonomy): domain Eukaryota; kingdom Metazoa; phylum Nematoda; class Chromadorea; order Monhysterida; family Linhomoeidae; genus Paralinhomoeus; species Paralinhomoeus sp. GSCO2_6. Next base: position 85,704 of record JASAMY010000010.1, read on the forward strand.
AAGCGTCGACGCCGATTGTGCCTCGAATCGGTTAACGACGCCGAGGTGAAAGATCGGCAGCTCCGCGTTTGGTACGAATAATCCCTGCGTAGAGACACACAGGTGGGTAACGACGTGCAACTTGCGAACACCCCTGCATACATTTGTCTACAGCATACGTGTGCATACTAGGGATGAGCACGGGCCTGCACATCTCGACCCGGCCCGGCCCGCCAGATAGTCCGGCCCGTCCCGGCCCGGCCCGCACCCTCAAAACGCAGGCTCGGCCCGGCCCGTCCAACTGCTCAATATCGCAGGCCCGGCCCGGCCCGGCCCGCCCCACGAAATTAGTACAGTCACTACAGTGTACAATTTACTGAAATACCGTATGCCAATTCGCGGGATTCACTTAATGGAATGGCGCGTCCACCTCTCAGAACCGCAGTTCACAACCAATTTACGGCCTTTGCGCCATTTGAGCGCTAAAGACGCGCGTCGTAAGTCGCTAATGCGGTGCAGAATACCTAGTCGCCGATAGGTACTTTTACAATGCATTACATAGGTAGCTATCTACGTTGGCCAGCCAAGAACGTCCGGCCCGGCCCGGCCCGGCCCGCACCCTCAAAACGCAGGCCCGGCCCGGGCCGGCCCGGCCCGCGCTCATCCCTAGTGCATACCTCTACGCCGACTCGGTGCTGCACGTTCGAGAATAGTTTCATGCTCAGAAGACAAGGCGCCGAGGCTGGATGCTGGCGAGGGAAACGTGCTGTCGGCTGCGTCGGCAGCAAAAAGGGCCACAGGACTGAACGGAATGATCACGCTACGCAGACGCACGCAACACGCACGCATGCGCGCACGCACGCGCGCGCGCGCACACCCTGCGCAAGCACGCACGCGCGCACGCGCACGCGCACGCACACTGCGCACGCACGCACGCACGCACGCCCACTGCGCACGCACGCACGCACGCACGCACGCACGCACGCACGCACGCACGCACGCACGCACGCACGCACGCACGCACGCACGCACGCACGCACGCACGCACGCACGCACCCTCATCTACGTGGTGGTAGACTTGCTGCGCCTCCTCGGACTGCGGCGCTAGCGTACGCTCCACAGCGCACGCGTCTTGCTCGGTCATGACCGCCTATATGCTGACTCAGAACAATGCGATTTTCCTGTTGTTACAAAATTTACGCTTACCGTATACACGTTGCGCGTGTCCAGCGCTGCGAGCGATAAATTGGGCTCCAAACCGGTTTCAATCCAGGCCCGCATGAGTCCGTCGACGCACAGCGGCCGGACAGCGGTGCCCACCTGACCTTGGCGATCGGTGGGCCCCAACACGATAAAATCACCGTAATTCTCGTTTACGGTCACATACTTTCTAAAGACGCACTCTGCTTGTAGTGGATGCAGCATTGGTTCGTTCGGTTCGGAGCTATGAAGCAATGAATGCAGCATTGGTTCGGAGCTATGAAGCAAGCTTGCAGAAGTTAGCACAACTCGTAGAAAAAAAAAAGAACAACGAAAAATTACGTTAAACAGGAAAATAATGCGACCTGTTACAGTAACCGGTCTCGAGCGTGTAGGGCGTCCAGTCGGCAGGCGGCGGCTCTACGCGGTTCGACGTGTCTTCCAGCCTTTAGAGTGTGGTGCTTTCAAATTTCGTGCTCGCGCTCGCGTAACTGCGCCGGAAAACGCACCTCGTCTCCCACCAGTTGGCGTCTGCCATCTCGGGTTCGTAAGCGGTGCCGTGTCTGATCTGGTTGAGCCTCGCCTGCGGCACGTCCGCCAGCCGTTCGCCCGCTTCTCTGGAGCGCGCCAGAATAACGAAGCATGCGACAACCACTGCTCTACAGCGAATGCCGTTATTCACTCCCATACTGCGAAGTATTCCAGCACTGAACAAGCGCTGTCTAAAATCGCGAGCCCGACACAGACATGCGTGCACAGAATGCTAAAAGAAATGCAAAGGCGAGAGAGTATCTGGCATGTACACATGTACATGCGAGTCTGGAATGCGGTACGTCCACTGGTATCGGTTGCAGAGGTCGGTCTGAGCGTTGAACCACTCGATCGCACCGACGTAGCGTCTGACGTACGTACATTCGGAAGGCTGCAAACACATGTCGTATTGCACTATTGCCTGCTCAGGTTTACGCTTAAGCCTTTCTTTTGACTTGCGCTTGTAACGTTTTTTGTGTTTTTGCATTGGAGATCAGCATTAACCTTCCGCGTCGCCGTACACACCGACACCGTTGAGGAATCAATTCCAATTCCAAGAACGGGACAGACAACACCCGCAACAGACAAAAAACGCATTGCTTCTTTGTGGGAGAAGCAGGCACTAGCGGATCCAGGATTCTCCGACAGAGGGGGGAGAAGGTCATTTTTTTTTCGCCACCCAAACTACACTACTATGGAATAGACAAAAATGACGGCATTTGTGAGCTCCCTTCCAAATCAAACGTGAGTTAAAAGAGAACCACAGCGCTGCAGGCGAAAATTCAGGCATGCTGCTTCAAGCTTCAAGCTGCTTCAAGCAGGGCAACAAGGTGAACGAAAGGGGCTGGCCAACGCCTAACCGCACGACGCTGGAGTCGCTCGAAGTTGTCCGCGACGCTTTTTGTTGTTGTGGATCCATCATACCGCGTGAATTCGTATTCGCGCGCAATTGGCCGCCCTCGTACATACCGTTTCCTTCGAGCCGCACTTTATACACACTTTCGAATCGATAAAGCGTCGTCTCGTACGTTGTGGGTTGGGGCGTCGTCGTGTGTCGGTGCGTGCGTCGGCGTCAGTGTGTGCGTTGCGTTCCCGTTGCCGGGCTCGTGCTGTGTCATCGTCTTGGGCGTTGTGGTGTGTAGCGCGGGTCGACGAGCTAGAGAGGCGCGGCTTTGCAGCGGCGGCTCAGCAGCTAGAGGGCTAGGGACAGCTAGCTAAAAGATGGCGGCGATTCGAAAGAAGCTGGTGATCGTGGGGCGACGGCGCCTGCGGCAAGACGTGTCTCTTGATGGTCTTCTCCAAAGACCAGTTCCCCGACGTCTACGTGCCCACCGTCTTTGAGAATTACGTGGCCGATATCGAGGTCGACGGAAAGCAGGTCCGCTCCCTGACAGTGACAAGGCGGTTTTGATGTCCACCGGTGCGAGGCCGAGGCCGATGCTGGGAATTGCCAACTGAAATAGAGGTCCCAATCAGATGGCAAGGCTAGCCGTTATTCCCCCACTCTGATACTCGAACTGTTACATGTAACCGGGTTTTCTTCAAGTGGGTGGGGGGGGGGGTTAGGGAGGGTCGGACTCGGATGGCTGGAGACCATCTGGGGTGTGGGGGAAGAGGGGTAACTGACCATTGAATTAAAACTGTATGGGAGGGGGGGTAGAATCTGAGATTTTTGATAGTCAAAGGGGGTTTAGCAAGATGGTTTTCACACCAGTTAAGTCTCAATTCCTGAAATGCCTCGGATGTCTTAAAAACTGTGCCATAGGCTGTATAATTTCTTGACATTTTGGCCAGAAATGATCTTCTAAGGTTTTCAGAAAACAAAGAAACAGCGTCCCAGGAATATGCTGAGACTCATTCCTGACTGGAAATGCTCCTATAAGGCGTCAAAATTCCCTACTTGCCAACGCTCCCCAGGGGTAGGTAACTTGGAATCAGTGCAGGATCGAGTAAAGCTGGGAGGGCCCTGTGAGTCTTGCATTTTGGGCACAGGGGGAGGTGGTGTGGGGTGGGGGGGGGGGGGATTTATGAGCACTGACTAGAGCTGTCCCGCTTTTTTGCGGGAGCATTCCCCCCCCCCCTGCTATTCTCTTCTACCCGGGCCCTCTCTCAATATTGAAAAAATTGGGTGAGCACTGAACATACGTGGCTTTGTTTCATTTTTAATGAATGTAATGAAAACGAGTACGAAGTAAACGAGTCAAACGAGTAAACGAGTAAAATATTTTAAGCCTCATCTTGACCAATTTCTGGACCAAAGAGTACCCATTTGCGCGTTATTTTTGGTGCGAATCTGCCATTTCGACTCCTTCCCCTTCACAATCAGGGCATACGCGTCAGTGGAAGGAGTTTCCCATCCCTGAACATTTCACCCGGGGGTCGCTAGACCCCCCCCCCCCCCCCGCCCTCAAATCGAAAAAAACCCCGAAACACCCTCCCCTAACTTCAGACCCAACCGTTTCAGGCCTGTGAATAGTATTTCTTGTATCATAGTATCAAAAATTTTGCCTGATTTTTGCCTGCAGCGCTGTGTTTTCAGCAGGACACGAAATATTCTCTTGGTCATTGTTCAGGCCGGGAAACCGAGAATTTGCATCAAATTTGCCCGTGCAGGTCACCCCCATCGACTTTTCAGAATCCGAGATTTTACCCCTCCCCCAGCTTCGATGGTCACTTGGTACACCTGACCTCTGTACCTACCCGAGTTGCGCCTATGTATATGCGTATGAAGAGCCACGAACAAGCAGGTCACTGTGTTAGGTGGAGCTGGCGTTGTGGGACACGGCTGGACAGGAGGACTACGATCGACTGCGGCCGCTCTCCTAACCCTACCCTGACGCCATCCTCATGTGCTTCAGTATCTGACCCGCCATACCTCCCTCGAAGAACACACCCCAGAAGTGAATCTCTGAGGTAGATGCTGTGTGCGTCTCGCAGTCGCACGTACTCGTGCACCATACCTGTAACCG
>JASAMY010001632.1:0-90168 GCA_030248085.1 Paralinhomoeus sp. GSCO2_6
ATTTGTGTTTGCCGACTCTGGCACTTTCTTAGCGTTTTCTCTAAAGAAGGTCCAATCAAAAAATTGAAAATCTACTTTCTGCGTGGTGGCCATGAGCACATAGTGGCCAAATTTCAAACAATTCCATCAAAGCACACCCAAATGGCATCGAATTTAGTGAGCGTTGCCAATGACAATGGAAATAGCACCGTAGAAGTGCATTAGAGAGTTTCCCAAAAACCTCCAGTTCACGAGCATTGACACAGGCTTTAGATTGCTGTAAAACAACGCGAAATCCAGCGCTGTGCACTGCCAGTTAAAATTTTCTAATTGGTACCGTAACTTTCTTAAAAGAATTCGACACGAGACCCGCGCCTATGAAGCTCTCCGTCCGGAAAGCTGGACAATTGGAAATCGAAGCGTTTCACGCGTCGGATGCCGGGCGCCAGATCATACCTGTAACCGGGTCTGGAAGAGCGGGGGGGGGGGGGGGGAGTAAATGACCGAATTCTGGGGGGCAGCCGGTCTGGAGCAAAAAGTGGGGGGATAGCCAGCCATTTTTGAGTTATACTGGTACTTTTTGGTTAAAATGGGTATAAATAGGGTCTAAACATGTTATTTAGCTGTTTTATGGTCATATAACACTGAAAGGCACAGAAGAGTGAAAATCCCTTGGGAAAATTCTGGGGGGGCATCGTTGGGGGGGGGGGAGGTTGGGGGGAGTTGGAAAAAATTCTGCGGGGCCCCCAAACCCCCCCCCACGTACAGGTATGGGCGTTAGATGCAGTTATTTGCTGCCCCGTCTGTTTAATACAGTACTGCAATGCGATTGAAAAACTCGTTAGATGGTCATTATTAGATCAGCCGTTTAGGAGTTACATCGATCGTTTAGGATAGGTCATCTGTAGATGCAGTTACTTGCTCCTCTGTTTAATCCAATCCTGCATTGCGATTCAAACACTCATTAGATGGTCATTAGATTGGTCGCTTAGAATAGGTCGTTAGATTCAGTTAATTGCTGCACCATTTAATCGCGAAACAAGAGAAGCGATATGCCTAGTGGGTCTACCTTTTCTGATTTTAAAAATGATTTTAAGTCGCCGAAAATCTCAGTGTTTTGTTTTGTTTGTGGCGCCGTTTGTTATGTATTAATTGTTCAGAATAATTGTTATGTGCCAAAGCCGCCGCTGAAATGGCCCAGTATCCATAAATTTCGACAGGGTCCCCCTTCTTCAAAATCCGTCTCCCTTGCTCCGATTTCGCCCCCCCCCCTCCCCGTCACGAAATCCTGGATCCGTCACTGCCCACATCTCTCCATGCAAAAAGCGTCCGCCGTGGAAGCGAGCGGGTTAGCTTTCTTTCTGGACGTGCGATGCGCAGCGAAGTCAGCTGGCGTCCAGTGTTTTTCTGTCTGTGCGTGCGTGATGTATGTTTGTCTGTCGGTCGGTCAGCAGTCCACGAACCTTGCCTAACAGCTCGCCCACGCAGTAGGTGAGGCCCCGTTCTGGGTCGTGGAGCAGCTTGGGCACTATGGGCGGCACTACAGGCACCCTGTCTGGTGGCGGCGTCCCGCTGTCCTTGCGGCCGTTCAACGATTTGGTCGACCGTCTGAACAAACAGGTCACTAAACAAGGGACGCCTTGAATATTTTTAGCAATTTCCAGCCAGACACAATTCATGAGAAAATGCCTGTGGCGAACAAACGCACAAACAAGTTAGCAGCACTCTATTGTTCCATTTCGAATAAAAAATCGACAAAAAATAGTCGCTCACGCGGCCGTGGCTGCCACCCCGGAGGCCGGAGCTGCTGGCATCTGCGGTAGTGGGACCTTCTTGTCATAGGCGGCGACGAGCAGCTGAGGAGATATTGACGGCGAACGGGCGAAGACATCTGAAAGTCTCTACCGGCGTTTCAATTATTGTACAGAGACACCGCGGGGCGGTGGTTCTTCACAGAGACGACGACGACGACAGACGCCTACAACATACCTGTAACACGGTCTGGCAGAGAGGGGGGCTAGCTGGCTATTAGTAAAACCGAATTTAGAATTTCGAATTCCGACTTTTGAATGGTTTTACCGTGATAAAAAGCGCGGCACAGCGCTGCGCCACAACACAGTGCGGATAATTAGCGGCAGTTTTTTGATTGTATTGCTGCTGAATATAGAAGCCTAAGCAAAAGCCTAAAGCCTATTATATTTAGGCTTTTGCTTAGGCGTAGGTGGCCCACTGGCCCACTGAATTAGTAAACCACTGATCTTAGCAAACCTTTCAAAAGTAACAAGTAACAACTACCTTTTACTAACTATTAGCATAGATGGGCTCAGGGGTGGTCTGAGGGGGGGGGGGGGTTCACCTCCCTCCTGGCTATGGCCGTCCCGCTTTTTTGCGGGAGCGACCCCCCCCCCCCTGGCCATCGCCATCCTGGAGAACTTGCGGGAAACCCTCTCTCAATTTTAAGAAAAATGGGTAAAGATGCTTTATTTTGTGTCTTTTTCAGTGTAGTATTACCCAAAAACGCCTGAAAAGTGGGATTTATACCTTATTTTGACCCATTTTAGACCAAAACGTACCCATTTTACACGTTATTATGGTGCAAAATCCTCCACTTAAACCACCCCTCCTCCAAAATTCTCGATCCCGGTCATTTTATCCGGGACGGCTCTAGACCCCCCCCCCCTCCAAACCCCCAGACACCTCCCCCCCCCCCTGGCTTTTGGACCAATCTACACCTATGACTATTAGTATTACCGTAAACCCTAGAATCAGCCCCCCGGGGGCTAATTTTTTCGTTCGAGCTCTAGGAGGGTGTATAATTATAGGGGGGGGGGGGGGCTTATAAACTGGATGTGTCGATGAGTGGGAAGATGTGTGGGCAAAAAGGCGCGTGGAGGCGATTTTTAAGGGAAAAAGGCGCTGTGCACACACGTTGGTACACTCTAACACACTCTCACACAGTCTCACATGCACATACGTGTACATACATACACATACGCGACCATACACACACCCAGACATGGAAACATGTGCCTTTCAGACGATGGTACCATTTAGGGAGGGGGTGTAATTATAGGGGGGGGGCTTATTAACTCAAAGTGGTCTTGGGAGGGTGTATTATTATACGGGGGGGGGGCTAATTATAGGGGGGGCTAATTATAGGGTTTACGGGATGCACATGCACGCACGCACGCACGCACTCAAGGGCGGATCTAGAGGGGGGGGGCGAAAGGGGCCATCGCCCCCCTAGCTGGGCGGATTGCGTGTGGGGCGGGCGGGTAGGCGCCCGGCGAAAGGTGGGTGGGAGGCGAGGGCGAACGGCAAGTGGGTAGGCGAGGGGCGAAGGGTGAGCAGTGTGATGGGCGAAGGTGAAGCGCGAGCAGGCAGGCGAAGGAGGTTTTTACAGATGTCTATTTGTTTCCTTTTGATTAACGCACTACCCCATACGCGCAAAATTTTTACCTGCGGCGCTGCGGTGAGCACGCCCTTGGGCGAAGTCAACCTTGGGCCAGGGAAGTAGTAACCCCCGTATTTTCAGGCACAAAAACGCATTAGTCCGGTAGGTATTTCGGTACGTTTTTTTAACGCCGACCCACCGGGCGTAATAAATTGGTGCGTTTTTGTGGCCGAAAATACGGGGCCGTAACAAGCGGGAGTAACATTCAGCGTGCGAAGGCGACGCCGTGTCAGGAACTTGATTCCCCCTCTTACCTTTTTGAGCGTTGAGAAACAGTTGCAGAACGTGCGCAGACGATACATTGTTTTGTTTTCAATATCCACAGGAAATGGGAGGCACCGAGTGTCCGCAAAGGATAATAGAACATAATCACAGGTGTACGGCAACGAAAAGACAATCACACGTTTACTTCTCCCTCGTCCTCCTCCTCTTCGCCAAAAAGGCGGGCGGCGCGTCTGCAAAACTTGAGCAGCGTTTGACGACGCTGTGCAGCTGTCAGCGGGCGATTGATGTTGTACAGGAGATTATTTTTCGCCACTTCCTCGCGATGCCACGATGTTGTACAGGAGATTTTCGCCGCTCTCTTCCTGCGCATCTCCTCTGCGTCCACTGGACGCTCGTTGAACTGCCGGAAGTGGCTGCTGGAGTCATCGGCACGCACCTAGCGAGCAATCGACACTCGTTGCACTGGCCAGCGCGGCGCGCGAGCTCCACACTTGCTGTCCTGGCAGCGCAGCCATACATGTAACCGGGTTTTTGCAGTGGGGGGGGGGGGTCTGAGAGACTTCTGGGGGGGGGGGGGCGTGGGGGGGGGGGGTACTCAGATTTGAAGAGGGAGGGGGTCCCAGAAGGGAAAAAAATGTTCCAAAATAGTGTCTAAATAGGCACTTTTCAGTCAAAAATAGGTCGAAAATGCCTTAAAATAGGCTATAAATAGCGTTATTTAGCTGTTTTAAGGCCAAAATACACTGAGAAAGGCAAAAAGTACACTACTTTGTACAATTGTTGGCAAGTTGGAAAACTTCAGGAAAATTCTGGGGGGGGGGGGCTGGGTAGGGGTAAAATTCTGGCTGGGGGGGCGGGCAACCCCCCCCCCCCCCCAGCCCCCCCCCCCAGTTACATGTATGAGCGCAGCGTCCTGCACGCGTTTCAGCCAGCCCGTGGTTGGCGACAGTTCTGGTCCGTCTCTGTCGTAGTCCACCTGGACGATGCGCACCTTCACAGCTCCAGTAGTGGCGAGGAGCGACAGTCTCGGTTTCAGCCTCCTCACAAGTGACAACCGTTTGGCAGACACAACTTCACTATCACCGCAACAGAGTTGCGGCTGCATGATCACGACTACATACTGACTGATGATGCATGACTGATGTTTTGACTTCGAGCCGAGCCGCATCAGCAATCGAAGTGCGACTTTGCAGCGCGCCGAGCGAAGGAACGAATGGGTGGCGACCGGTCGTTTGGGGCAGCGGATGGCCTAGTGGTAGAGAATGCGCTTCTTGCGCGCTCGGTTCTGGGTTCGATTCTACCTATACATGGATCACCGACGAGAATTTCCCTCTCAATATAATTTCTCGTGCTGCACTAGATTGCTGATTTCCTTCTTCCGAATATCTTTGGCAGCCCTCTATGAGGGCCCTATCTTTGTCTATTGCTTTTTGGGAAGTCAACGCAAATCTCGCAGGCTTGCGATTGCGGTTTCAAATTGCACTGTAGGTCGCAGTGGCCTTTTTTGGAGACGCGACTACGCGATTGCGGATTGTGACTCAATCCGAATCCGCAATGACAGGAGCAGCCTGTCAGGAGCGGGTGCTGGTTCCAATCGCATTCTCTGCACTGGAGAGATCGGATTGTATCTCAATCCGAAGTCGGCTGTACAATTTTCTTCTACCGTAATTTTAATCGAATACAACCTAAGCCTAAGTTGTAATCGAATACAACCTAAGCCTAAGCAACACAGTGTAATGTGAATACATCACACTTTATCCTTTTTTCTTGATTATTTCTTGCTGATGTGGCTCACATGTGCGATTAAATGGATACTGTAATTCCTTAGTATTAAACCGAGTATTTAAACTAGTGACAAAATGACGGAAAGTCGTATCAGTGAAATAAACGCAAGGACAATTTTTAAAGTCATTTAGGCGGGGTGCACTTGTAACAACGGCGGTCGGCTTGTGGGACCCAAAAAACGACTGATGCAAAAATTGTTGGAGATTCGCTTTGTATTAGCCTGTTAAGCGTCATACGTGAGTTTAGCGGCCCATTCCAGCTGCGGCCGATGCTCCGCTGTTGAATGCCTCTGAAACGATGGAAAGATAATTTTTGAAGTCGTTTAGGCGGGGTGCACTTGTAACAACGGCGTTCGGCCTGTGGGACCCAAAAAACGACTGATGCAAAAATTGTTGGAGATTCGCTTTGTATAAGCCTGTTAAGCGTCATACGTGAGTTTAGCGGCCCATTCCAGCTGCGGCCGATGCTCCGCTGTTGAATGCCTCTGAAACGATGGAAAGATAATTTTTGAAGTTGTTTAGGCGGGATGCACTTGTAGCAACAGCGGTCGGCCTGTGAGTTTCCATATTGGCAATTTTCTATAAGGCGGCAGAGGCAGCATACTGCGCGCAGCCGTCGAACGACGAAGCGGTGCTGCTCGTGTGCGTGCACGTGAGGCGCCCGCCGCTGCGCGCGCCCCACCGAGACGCCGCTGTGATACAGTAGTCAACGGACAACGCGGTGCTGCTTTGGTGCATGTGCCATTGTACATGTGCAGTGCAGCCGCACAGAGTCGATATGATCAGAGTCAAACGGACAGCGTCGATAGAATTCGCAAATAGCTGCGGCTCAACCTACAGACTTTTGTATGGCTTTATAAGTTCACAGAGTATTGAGTGAGTACAATCAACCGTCGTAGTCCCATATTCAAATATATTGGTGCGTTGCGCTAATGCTGCTTCCGTCGAATACATTAACTGCATTTCCAAGTAATTTATCTGAAATGTTTTTTTCCGAAGCGTCGAAGTATAATGTCTATTTTTAGAGTGTTTTTGTGTAAGTTCTTTGGAGATGCGCTGCCGCTGCTTAGATAAAGGTCCGCTCCACGCTGTCTTGCGTAGAAGGATAATTCAAATGTTACCGTATAGATACACCCTTTTGTCATCATATACTGTGATCGCTTGCTGTGTGGCTTTCCTCTTTAGTATTTCGTTGTCGCTTTGTTGAAAGTGAATTTACGAATTTTTATTTTAATTTTGAACTATTTTTGATTATTAATTTTTGAGCAGGCGGGATGTCGGCCCGACCTCGAACTGAGCAGCTGCGTCAGTCGGCAATTGCGCGGGCGAGAAGGGCGCACGCGCGTCGTCAGGAACAGCTTCGGACGAGTCGGCAGCAGCGCGGAGTCGGCCACATCGATACAGCCAACCGCCACCGGTTTGTATAACTTTGTGTTTGCCTCGTGCAACATGTTGCGCAATTAAAAAAAGTGTTCCACAACATTATTTTTTAATTTGGATTTTTAATAAGAAGAAATAGTAAAGAATAAGCTGTTTCGAAGATGTTCTGTTCTGTGGTTCTAGAGCGGCGTCGGGAGGAGCAGCAGCGCGGCGGAGGGTGCTGGAGCTGCGGACGGCGGTGAAGAGCAGCGGCAGCAGCAAGCGCCGTCGCCGCCTCTCGCCCACCACCGGCCGCAACTCGTCACCGTCCGCTGGGAGGCGAGCGGCGAAGAGAGGCTTTTGGCGCATGTCTCTCAAAGCCAAACGAAATCGCAGAGGAATTCGCTGCGCTGTGTGCCTGCTCTGACTACATGAGCTTGCGTTGCGGTTGATATTCGCGATTTCATTTTCAGACGACGCCGCCTGAGAATGCGCCTGCCTGCACACTTGAGCCAAGAGGGCGTCCGAGCAGAGGAGGAGAGTGGCGACATTGTCTGGGGTGATGAACTGTTGAGAGAACAGCGTTCTTAGGTGGTGCTTGTGTTATGTCTTTGTTCAGCCGACTACATGGGCGGCCTGCTTCTCGTTCGTGAACTGGCGCCATCGCCCAGCCAGAGCGCAACAAAGAGAACCGTCGCGTCGCTCGGTGCAACCCTGACGAGGGGTAATCTGCTGACTGAGCTGCAATGCAATCACAGTGTTTAAATTTGACGGGGGATCAAAATAGCGTGAAATTTGGTACTTTTTACCCTTGGTCCAAAATTGGGTCAAAGATAGGATTTAACTAAATAGGTAGCGTTATTTAGGTGTTTTTCGCCAGGGAGTTTGGCACGAGTTACCCCCTACAGTACAGCCCCTGGCGCCAGCACTGTTCTGGGGGAGAGGCATACTGATGTGTTAACGCTCAGTTACGACTTAAACTGTGTGTAATTTCTGTACAGTAAGTCTAAGCGAGAACTGTTTTCACACTGACGAGTGTCATATCACTCTGTGAGCCGCGTGTCTGGAATGCGTAGGTTCTTCTGGATGAACACATCACATACCCCCCTCCCCCATCACATACCCCCCCCGTGGGCAGGTATATGGGTAGCGTTATTTAGGTGTCCCCTGACCCAGCACTGTTCAGTTCAGCTCGCCAGTCGCGACTGGACGCGCTCCACTGAGGGAGGCAGCGAACGTAGCGTGCCTTCTGTTTGGAGAGCAGCTGCAGATGGACCAACTGCCCGCGTCTCAGCGACCGTTTCTCGCCACGCTCTCTGTGCACGGTGCGCGCCTGAAGGCAATCAAGGACCGTCTCTTCATCGAGAAGGACGAGTCGCTGCCTGTTGTGCGTCTCTTTTTTAAATGCCCTCGGAAAGACGGCCCTGGGGGAACAAGGGGGGAAAGGACGGATTTAGCCGAAAAGCTCCATTTCCGTGGCCACCTAATGCCTTGATACGCACCTGTTTGCCTAAATTTAGTAAATCACCACAGCCCCCCCTTCCCCCCCCCTTCCCGATATTGGTGAAGGAAGCGTACGTTTAGGTGCATTGTCGGTATGAGACGGAGGCGAAGGAGGGCTGCTTCGGCCCATCGACGCTTCTCGTCAGGATCGCTCTGGCGCGACATGATTTGTGTCGTTGGCTGGCAGCGCGTTTCTCAGCAGTGGCAGGCACGACGTCTGGAAGTGCAACGCCTGTCTGAGAACGGCGCGCCAGAACGTCATCTGTCGCGACTGCAAGGTCGTCGTGTGCTGCTGCAACACGCACGTCCGACAGTTCGGTGAGTGTGCTGGCCGCTGCCTCACTGCCTTCCTGTTGTTCACGTTTGAGACGACTTTTGGGGTGTTCCTATTTGTATGCCAATTGGTGGGGTTGCTGCCCCCCCCCCTCCCAACGAACATGCATACAACGCAGTACATCATCATTCAGCATATGCTCTATGCTCATTGGGTGTTTTTGGGGTGTTCTTATTCACATGCCAATTGGTGGGGTGCGGTCGCCCCCTCCCCCCACCCCCAAACGAACATGCAGCATATGCAGAAATCAAAACCCAACCAGTGGGTGGACCCCCCCCCCCCAATATCGCCAAAGGGAGCGTATGTTTAGGTGCAGTGTCGGTGTGAGGTGGACGCGGAGAAAGGTTTCTTCGGCCCACTGACGCGTCCGGTTGAGCAGCGAGCAACACGGTTCCGACGTGGGCGCCGTGTTGCTCGTCGACTCCAAGGGCGCCCAGTTGACCGACGCCGTCGAGAGGCGAGATCGGTGTCGCGCGTGAGGCGATGCGCTACGCAATTTCGGTGTGGTTCTGGCTGCTGTTCGGTTCTCTTTGTCTGTCCCGAGGATCTGCTTGCAAACTTCAGAGGAGTGCTACAAGAAGAAGATGGTGGGCCGCTCGGCGCGCCTCTGGTCTACCTACTACTTGAAGAGGTCGGCCTGTGAGAAGCGGCGTCGCTTCTACAGCGGTGGGGAGGAGGACGGGGAAGGCGTGCTGAAGCGGAAGTGCGCCTTGGACGCGCTCGGGCTCTTTGGAACAACTCGAGCTGCAGCAACTGCGAGTCGCAGCTCAGAGCGCAACTGCACGACTTCCAAGGCCGCCGCCAGCACGGTATGCTCTTTGAACCTGACTGGATTGTTCACGTTTGGGGGCGACGTTTGCGGGTGTTGCTATTCATTTGCATATTGGTGGGGTGCGGGGCGGGCGCTCCCCCCCCCCCCTCCCTCCAAGGAACATGCACCAGATGCACAAATGAATGGCGTGCCATGTGTGTGTCTGTGTGTGAGTGCGTGTGTGTGTGTGTGTTTTCCATGCGGGAATTCCCATTCAGTGATGTCTGCTTCTCAGTTGTTTTTCGCGTTCGTGCGTGCGTGCGTTCGTGCTTGGCATGTGTGCGTGCATGTAGATACGTGCGTGGATGCGCCCCCCCCCCCCAGGAACATGTATGCATACATGCGATGCGAATGAATGGCGTGGCGTGTGTGGGTGCGTGCGTATGTGTGTGCGTGTGTTGCATGCCAGAATTTCCATTCAGTGACCTCTAAGTCTACTCGTCAGTTGTGCGAAAGTACGGCCTGTGAGACACGCTGGTCGCCGATTTCGGAAGTGAAAGGTACGTGTGAGCGTGTCTTGCAGCAGCGTCTGTTGTCGACTGAACTGATCCACGGAATGCATTGCGACTGTCTAGCTACAGCCGCCGCTACCGCTACTTGGTTGGTGGGCGACATGGAGAACAGCGCTGCGCAGTGACGGCCCTCTCGTTGGCCGTGGCCGGCGACCGGCGCCTCTCCGCCTACGCGGGGGCGCCATCGCGCTCTTCCTCGCCGCCAACAACGCCCACATGCCACCCATTCTTGACACCCTCCTCTTTTTGATCGAGACTCAATTCTCTTTTGTTGCGCGTACTTTTGTCGTGCGTTCAGTGCTCATTTTTGCTGTGCGATTTTGCGTCAGTTGAGAGAGGAAAGGCGGCACAATACGAACGAAAGCCTCACAATTGTATGTTATTTACACTAATTAACTACTAACTAATTAGTTTAACTCACTAATTTTCGTGTATACGCAGTACACAGGCTCCCTGTACACGTGTGTTCCTCGGACTTCCTCGTAAAACACGATTTCTGGCTTGGACGGCTTTATTTAGTCCTGTTACTGTAACTAGAAAAATTGTCCAGCACCGTTCTCGACTGCAGTTTTGGAGTCAATCAGAATTCGCAGTCGCATCTACAGATACGACTAACAATGGGGTCTGCAACCGCACTCATTTTGAGAGGTGAGATTCAATTACAAGTCGACGCAAAAAATGGTTATATTTGAAGGGATATTTTGGATATTGTCTCAATTTTGCCGGTTTTTTGGCAGATTTGAAATTGAAAGCTGAGTTGCAGTGGTCAGATTTTGTAGTAGATTGGTACAACGTCTACTTGAAAGTGGGTCCTAATCCGCAGTTGAGTGTGATTGCAGTTTGAATATCCATCTGAAACCGCAGTCGCTTCAATGATAAAATTTGGAGATTTCAAGTTGGATCGTAAGTCGCAATCTCCGTCGACTGCGGATTCAAAATGTATCTCAATTCGCAATCTATTTTTGCATGCATTTTCGAGTTCAGCTGCGAAATGCATTGCGATTCTACCTAGAGATTTGCGTTGACTTCCCAAAAAGCAATAGACAAAGATAGGGCCCTCATAGTGGTAAAGTGCCTCTTCTAGACAGGAAGACGTCATGTAAATCGGTCCAACAGCAGGCAGGCACTGCCTCAGACAAGCAGCAATTGCACCTCTGAAGGGCGCCAAATTGCCCCAGTTCGCATTCCGTCAAGTCTCAGTTCGAATGAGGAGCGCATGCTAAGGAAATTCCGCCGCATCTTACACCCTTGGAAACGTCCGTGTTTTGGACTTTTCTAACATTCTCGCTTGACTTTGTGCTGAAGTCATACTACAGTCGTACTACAACACGTACTACAGTCGTACTGCGACTCGTAGCGTCGCTTGACAGATGAGCATCTCGGGAGGATTAGCTCTAGAACACACGGAACGAAGACTCGCCGAAGACGCTGATAGTGAAACGCTAATCCACTCAGCTAATACCGTCGTCCATTTAGACAGTGTTGGCGTACCGTGCAAGCACAACTATACATGCGCGGTCATTAGCTCGCTGCTTTACGTCAGTCACATTTTTTGTGGGCATGTGGCAAGCTACCGCACTTAAGGCCGATTTCCAATTAACCGGCTTCCGGCATCCGGCACCGGCGTCCGGCATCCGGCATCCGACACGTCAAACGCTTCGATTTCCAATTGTCCGGCTTTTCCGGACGGAGAGCTTCATACGCACGGGTATCGTGCCGAATTCTTATAAGAAAGTTACGGTACCAATTAGAATATTTTAACTGGCAGTGCACAGCGCTGGATTTCGCGTTGTTTTACAGCAATCTAGACAATTTTACAACAAAGGAAATGCGGCGCTTATTATGCGGATAGTGTGCAAACGCCGCAAAGCTACGAACAAAAAACATTCGCTTTCCCTGCTCTTTTCTCTTTAGTCAACCAACGGCGGCCAGCCAGTCGATAGCAAAACCGGCGGCACACAACAGACAACAAGTACCGGTCTCAACGAAACTACATTTATCGCGGATCATGTAGATAAATAAATTGAGCGGCGATTGGAAAGCTCATCAAAACACAAGTCATAATTCCAGCGAGGAGAATATACTTCAGCAGCTGCCCTCTGACCGCTGGTGAGCGGCGGCGCTGAAGGCGTAGACGCTGAGCCCGGCTCCACCGCCTTGCTGCTGCCGCCGCCATTTCCCAGACTCGTAGCGACTGTTTTGTGAGAGGCGCCGTCAGCAGCGTGGACCGCGAAGCCGCCTCGCACGCAGTGGCGGCGGTGCCGCGGCGTTTCGTTCGGTTTCGTTTCATCTTCTTCTGCTGAACACTGGGCCGGGCGAGAGAGCCCGCGTCAGCGACAGAGTGCCATAGCCGTTTGCTTTCTCTACTATTGTTCTCGACCGTTGTTGAGCTCCTTTTTTTATAAAAAGAATTGAGAGTTACAAGTTAAAAGAACCTGCTACACTTAACATTAAAATCGGCGTTTAAACAATGCGGCCAGTACTGTACTGCATGCAATCCGTACGAGACCCGCGGCTCGCCGCCGGTTTGAAAGCTTGCCGTACGGCAAAAGATGAAAGTTGGCCATGTCTGTCCGGCATCCGGCGGCCGGCTTCCGGCGTCCGGCAAGACCCGATTTCCAATTGTCCGGCATCCGATTTACGGCCGCCGGATGCCGGAAGCCGGACAATTGGAAATCGGCCTTTAGCGTTGCGTTCGCGCTGTCCTCCTCGTCACTACTGGAGCTGTGAAGGTGCGCATCGTCCAGGTGGACTACGACAGAGACGGACCAGAACTGTCGCCAACCACGGGCTGGCTGAAACGCGTGCAGGACGCTGCGCTGCCAGGACAGCAAGTGTGGAGCTCGCGCGCCGCGCTGGCCAGTGCAACGAGTGTCGATTGCTCGCTAGGTGCGTGCCGATGACTCCAGCAGCCACTTCCGGCAGTTCAACGAGCGTCCAGTGGACGGAGGAGACGGCAGATCCGTCCGTCTCGAGCAGCGCTTCAAAGAGGTGCGGATCTTTCCTCCATGCAGCAATGACGCAACTGGTCGGCTTGCAGTTCGAGGTGTTTGGTTACGGCGCGGCCGTCTTCGAGCGGGCAAGCGGTGCCTTTGCGACCTACAACGGCGCGGTTGTCGACGGACTCGAGACTCGAGGCCGACGGCGACTTCGCCGCCATGGCCGAGAGGGCGCCGGCAATGCTGGAGGCGGTCAAGTGCTGGAGGCGGAAGACGAGCATTCAGCCTGCGCACCCATTGTCGCTGTGTACATTGCAAAACAGTAAGAACCTCGTCAAGCGCACAATTCACCCGTCAAATACCGTTCATACATCAAATCTACGACAACGGACTCGTCGCCCATATCAGCGCGAACCAGCTTTAAAGTACACTATGGTATCTAACTGCACTGTGCGAACAAAAGCATCGCAATTTGTGTTTAGCCTATCTTTAATAAATCTTGCGTTTTGACATGAAAATGTAACGCACCAACAAATCGCGCTCATCAACGTGCAAAGAAATAAGAAAATAAAGTAAAACCACAAAAATGCAAAAATCTGTTCGTTTAAAAGATTTATTGGTAACAGACACTCTGTGAATATATTGTATACAGGGTTTTTTTTTGGAGTGCCACATTTTAATTTTGAATAACTTCGGCAAACGACAAGCTATTGACCTGCAATTTTAACTGTAGGTAGACAACACTCTAAGGTTTTGTTGACAATTGGCGCCGTGGGAATCCCTTTTGAAACCAGTGCGTGGCACTCGTTTGAGTTTGCATGGTCTACTGTCCATTCCTGTCAGGTGCTCCAAGCGTGATGGTTGCATCTCTCTGCTACTCGATGAGTCATTTTTTGGAAAACCATGCTTTCCCATACCACTTTCGAATGCCCTGTGTTGGTACTTATTATTTTATTCCGATTTCGAGATGTTTGCTCGAGTTCAAGCAATCATTCCTTACACAGCAAAACGAAAATGACTGCAATATGGCTTAAGATGCAATCGAGTGTAACTCGCGGGTTTCAAAACGGATTCTCACAGGGCCAATTGTCAACAAAACCTTAGAGTGTTGTCTGCCTACAGTTAAAATTTCAGGTCAATAGCTTGTCGTTTGCCGGAGTTATTCAAAATTAAAATGTGGCACTCCAAAAAAACCCTGTAGTTCTCCGCACCCAGTGTGCGCAAAGGAATAGCACAGAACACGCGCAAAGGGAAAAGCCGACTCCAATTAGCCGTGATATATTGAGGATGAATGATAAAAGCCAAAAGTACATATTGCGCCAGAATGGTACACAGTTGATACACCTTGATAAACATATACGCGGCGCAAAGAGCGAGCCCAAATACGACGCCGATCCACTGATAATAGCGTATAGCGAGATTTGGCGTTGGTGTGTACGAATCGATGGTGAATGTGTCATTAATGTAGCAAGCGGTGTGAATGTAGTCTTGCCACGGGCCAGACCAGTCGGCGTAATCGCCAGCTGATAAATTGCACACAATTGGCTTGCCAACAAACAAGTTTGTCGTAACCAATGCGCTAAGGAACAACAAAAACGCGACCGTAAAGCGAGAATTGAGCCGATCGCAAGCATCCGCCAAACCGGCGCGCTATTCTAGACGCTTCAACAAATCCAAAGGAATCATAGCTGAACACAGTGGTCCGGTGCGACCGGGTGCTTTGTAGTCACTGCCACGTCACCTACTTAGCATAATATAGTTTCATCACTTCTTCACAAATAAGTGCGACGAACGCGCGCAGCTTCATTTCTTGTTCAAAGCGCCGCTCGCGCCTCTTTTCCACAAAGCACCAGCTTGGGGTGTCTGGGGCGTCCTCACAGCTGGAGGCCTCTTCTTGCCGACGCATAGCGATTTGTTCGGCTGTTGGACGCGGGGGCACCGTGAAATATTTATCGAGCACTGCATCTAGCAAGAAGTGAAACTTTTTGTTGTCCATCTAGTACCGAACGCAACATTAAACAAGAACTGAAACCGTTTGTTGTGCATTGCCTACGCGTTATTGTTGGTTGGCCGCCGCCGAGCGCGAAAGAACGTTCCAGACTGACGCGCCGTTGTTCTAAAGGGCCTGCCGACTTCCCACGCGGGGCAGTGTTAGTACAGGCTACTGCAATAATGTCTAGCAGCGCGCTACGGAGAAAACTGACCGAGACTGAAGACCTATTCGTTCGCGCATTCGTTAGCTGTGCTGAAGAGCATCTGGACGAAGCAAAGCTTGAAGCGTGCTGGGGTTGTATCGTCGACTCGAGCAGCCGTCTGGACCACGCGTGCGCGGACGAGGATCCGACCCGGTTCCAGCGAAACATCATCTCGGAGCTGTGCACGCTGGTCAACATGAAGACGCTGTTCGACAAGTTCGCCGTCATCGTCGACTACGATGCCTCGTGGGTCACTCCGGGCAGGGTGGTCGAGTTCTTCAAGACAGATCCCATGACTCGGCTACGAGTAGACGAGGTATTGATCGAAGCAGTACGTAAAGCACTCTTGCCAGTGTTGCGGGACGCGTCGCTTTCCATTCAAGTTAGTGATGTACCACTAAAGGCAAGTGAGAATGGAACCGCGGCGACGCAGCAGCAGCAGCAGCAGGCGCAGTGATGATACGTACCTAAATCCGTCAGTTTTTTTTCACCAAAACATAGTATCGTGTGTGGTGTACGTGCGCCACGTTCGTTTCAAATACCTTGCAAAGGCGCTTCGAAGTGGATCGCGAACACACACACACGCTACATCCACAGCACATCCACATCCATATCGATACGGCGGGCTTCTGCTCAGGATCCACTTGTCTCGGCTTAGCCTTATTGTTTTTGTCCATTACGATGTCTGTCTTAGACATCGTCTGAGTCGATTTGTTTGATGACGGAGAGCGGTGCTGTGTTGCAGGCGTGCTTTGGTCAGGCAGCTCGTCAGACGCAACGGAGTCAATTTTAGTGGCTCGATAATGTAACGGCTCAGTATGGGGTCGGTGCTCATCATTACGTTTGTTTCTTGCAGCACTGACAGATCCGACCCAATGTTGGTTCCTCACTAAATGTGTTGAACTCTTCTGCCAAAAACTCGATAATGAGAATATCGTTAATCTCGGGCTTTATATAGCCTTCAAAAATGTCGGTTGGTACTACACCCCTGCACCTGTGATAGTACAGGCTGTGGTGATAGTGATAGTGATGAGGTAGTACAGGCAGTGAGCTCCGCAGGTGTCCGTCGAGTACGACTGTACCCGATTCAGGTTATAGTGTAGGGGCCAAAAACGCCGTTCGAACTCGAGGGGGGGGGGTCGTCTTCCGTAGCTGTCAAACCAGTCATATCGGTGGGGGGGGGGGGTCCGATAGAGAGCCAGCCAGTGCGTGCCAGGCTGCGTGTGTGCGTCAGAGTTTAAAATAAGACCTTTCCCCACCGTGAGCGGTGGCGCCATGTCTGCCGCGAATACGCCTAAGCATTTTTTGCACAGTACATCATCGGAGCGCACGGCGGCTAATAACTGCGACGTGTTCATATCACACAGAAAAATCAAACCAGATCTCGCGATTATGATTAATGTAAAGGACAGACTCGTACTCAAAGTAGCAGATTAGTTTTATACCCCCAGCTGGCACCTCTTTTGCAAACTCGACATTCAGCGTAATTGCTCCTTCCTTGATCAGCTGCAATGCAAGCCATTGTCCGAGCTGTCCGAAGTTAAGTCGAACACGTAAAACGCGCTACCGCTTGCAAAATCGCTCATTGTGATCCCGTTGCCCTGCCCATCGATAGGGTTGTTGAGACCCGAGAGCATCTGCATGTAAGGTCGCGTAAATCGGAATTTTTCGTAATCCATTTCCAGCGCCGAGTGCGGCTGCGGAACGCTGGCCGCAAACAACTGCATACGCTTAACATTGAAGGCTTGAAAATTGTAGGGATTTTTTTTGATAGCCCCATTGTAGCACGCTGTACTGACAAAGCCCAGTACAACGCGTCTAGGAAGCTGGCCCCCGCTCAGCGGGAGCGCGTGCACGTTCTTCCTGCCTGCATGCATCTATGTGTTCTGTCTTTATGGCTGTTCTGCGGATTGGGTACCGCGCCGGCTGGCGCACGAGTCTAGATTCGAGCGCCATTTGCAGAGACGGCAGCGGCTCAACTTTTCTCGACTCAACGAAAGCGGAACGGCTTGCGGTACTGGATGACCTGACAACGGCAATAGGCCCACTCAAACGGACAGACAAGACGACAGCGATGGCCAAGCAGTTTATACGTCGAGGTTGTAGCTGCAGTAGCGTCTGCCGGTTTTCTCGTTTCCCCCTGGACCGCTCGCCTTCACGCGCTTGTACCTCACGCCCGTCTGCAGGCCTTCGCACTCCTCGAAAACATTGCCTGCAATGGAGTTCTCAGCGTATGTACATGTACAAATGACTGTGTATTACGCGGGACACCGAGACGACACCTTGTTCGTCGACGACAACGTGCGGATGCCTCGGTTGCGGCCGTCCTCGTACTGCCTTCCTCGTCCGTCCTCGTACTGCATCAGATAGGCCTTGCGCGCCTCCCCGCTGCGCTCATCGACGTGCACGATGGGTGTCGCCGCTTCTTGAATTCCAAGGCCGTAATCCTTGGGCTGTCTCCTCCGGGAGGATCCCTTGGTGCACGCCTTGACCGCCTCCAGCACTGCCGGCGCCCTCTCGGCCATGGCGGCGAAGTCGCGGTCGGCCACGAGCGCCTCGAGTCCGTCGACGACCGCGCCGTTGTAGGTCGCAAAGGCACCGCTTGCCCGCTCGAAGACGGCCGCGCCGTAACCAAACACCTCGAACTGCAAGCCGACCAGTTGCGTCATTGCTGCATGGAGGAAAGATCCGCACCAGCAACGGGTGCTGCAGGCAGCCGCCGCGTCGCGTCCGATCGCAGCCGTAGCAGTCTGAAGAAAACTCATTGCTCATTGCACATGTGTCGACAACGAACGGTGGCACACCGACGGACTCACAAAATTGGTCGACGGTGGCGCGCTTGCGGTCGCGCGCTCCTGTCGGCGGCGCGCCTCCGTCGTCGGAGTCGCTGTCGACGCCCATTTCCGCGTAGCTGACGACGCGACGCTGACGCGCGCTGCATCGCGTCGGCGCCGGTGTCCCATGAAAATTTGCACCCCCAAAATCTTTCCCCCCCCGGGAAAAATTTCATATGATAAAACTCCCCCCCCGGGAAAATTTTCATATGAAAATTTGCCCCCCTCGCCGTGCAAATGTTCACCCCATTATGAAGATTCTCCCCCCCCACCCACTTATCGAAATTTGCCTGTACGCTTATCGTCAAAGCCATGTGTACGTGGCCACGCTGCGCTCTCCTACCTACCTGCACTACAACACACACGGATCTTCGAGACGGGCATACACTAATCTGGAGCGAAATCTCTGTAGGTCGTTTCACAGGTTGCGTTTGATTATATGTAGGGCTGTTCAGTTGAAATTGCTTGAAATGAAACAGACAGCGCGCCATATACATATCATCGTTGCGACAGAGTCCACAATATCTCAGCAAGTGGGTCGAGGCAAATCGAGGCGATCGTTGACAAATCTGCTGCGACTATTGCCAAGTTTGTCATCGGACACGGCGTTTGACCTTCTCGGTGGCACCGAGATTGCCGACCTGCATCACAACAGTGTCTTTCGACAAGGAGCGCATCAAAAACCGCCGACTGCGAAGAATTGTGAAAGTCCAACTGTAATCTGTTCTACATTGCAGTTGTCTCATACTTATCTTTATCACTCCAGACAATTTGCGACTTGCTAAGGTGTAGCTGTTGTATATACAGGGTGTCCCGCCCTCCTGTCGCACCTTTTGTCAAAGCGTAACTCGGGTCTGGGAGAACCGATTCGAACCAAATTTTAAGCACTTATAGCAAGTAGTTCAACTTAGGCTTTTGCTAAGTTTCAACCAAATCGGCTGTACCGTTTCGAAGTTACACGTTGTCAAGTGGACGAGGCGATAATTTTCTGTGGCGAGGCCAAATTGAGAGGCAACAGCTGATGAGTTGACTTTTTGGCGGTTTCTCAATCGTCGCTGCAACATGTGTTGCACAGTAGAGCCAGTTATTGCTGGTTTTCGCATTCTATGAGGATGAGCGCCCACAGAGCCGGTTTCTTCAACTCATTTTACAGTCGCTGCAACGGTTCCTCATTGGCAACTTTGGTAAGGGATATTCAACTTTAGACCTACTGATTGTTTTTTTCTTCAATATGCACCTTATGAAGCCATTTAACAAGAAAGGCCCGCATGTCCCATGTAAATTGGTGGCTTGACGTTTTACCGAAAACAGGTCTTAGAAATAAAAAAGACAAAATAATATGAAAAACGCAACAATTTGCTTGCAACGGTGTAACTTTGAAATGGTGCAGCCAATTTGTTTAAAACTATGCGAAAACCTAAGTTGGACTACTTGCTATTAGTGCTTAACATTTGGTTCAAATCGGTTCTCCGAGACCCGAGTTATGCTTTGACAAAAGGTGCGACAGGAGGGCGGGACACCCTGTAGGTGTGGCGTTGGGTGGACAAAGACGGATTCCGATGCGTACATAAAGATATCCACCATTCATTCTGGGGGAGGAAAATTTTCATAATGGGGGGAAAATCTACATGGCTTGGGGTGACAATTTTCATATGAAAATTTTCCCGGGGGGAGAATTTTCATGGGGGGAAAATTTTCATGTGACACCGGCGTCAGCTCTTGCCGCGGTCTCTCTAGAAAAAAAACCAGTGGTTTGCAGCCAAACTGGAGAAAGCGTTCCAAAAGCGTCTGCAGGGTTGCACAATTTAAAAAAAAAGTTTTTTTTAAAAAAAAAAATTTTTTTTTTTTAAAAAAAGTTGGATTTTTTTTTAAATTAAAAAAAAATTTCTGTTTTTGGGTAAAATTTAGCTTTTGAGTGGCAAAAAGGCGTTTAAATGGTGTTTAGATGGTACAATTAGTAGTTATTCATGCATAAACTTGCTTATTAGCACCAAAACCAAGCTCTTTTTGGGGTTCCCAACGGTTCCCAGAACTTACCCACCCTGGTGACGGGGTTGCGTAATCGGCGTAATCTCGGCGCGCAGTTACAATAAACGGAGGCACTGCTGTTTTAAGCGTGGCGCATGAACGCAATAAACGGCAATGTCCACACTGACACATTGCTCGCACTGTCCCATTCCCTTTCGACAAGTCCGACAGGACAACAATGGTCGACAGGCGCTGTGGAATCTCTCGGCCGCGTTCGCCGTTCTCACATGAAAGAATGGACGAATCGATTGTTACCTGCGGACGAGGGACGCTTTTGCTGGGCAAGAGACTGCGGGTGTTGCTGTGGGTGTTTGTTCACCTGTTTAACCGGTGAATATTAGATTGGGGTTGAGATCGACGAACGTCGAGGTAGACACCAGCAGCCGCAGTAGAGGACGATTCCGAAAGCGCAACTGTACCCGTAGTCGCAAAGGTTGAGCAGCGGCGGTGAAGATGCACAGACTTACAGACGACAACGACGGCTGCACATGGAGATTGCTTCTTGGTCGATGCCAGCAGCAGCACAGCAGCAGCAGCCAGCAACATTCGAATGCCGGTGTTGCAGTCCAAAACCGCCCCCCTTGTTTTTCTCCCCCCGGCGGTTCTGGCCTACACCAAAACCGCCGGGGGGCGGTTCTAGCCTAGGCCAGAACCGCCCCCCTTACATGGAAATCGCCCCCCTCCTACGCTGATCACTCGAATCTACGATTCACAACAAGCGCGAGTCGCAAGTGCTGAAGTGAAGACGGACGGTCCAGTGCGACCTTTGACCGCAACCTTTCGACGCTGAGTGCCGCGGTACAAGCTGACAAGTCGCGAGCGGGTGATGTTAGAGAGCAGGCGCAAGCGGCGCAGGGGCTCTCAGCTGTTCAGAAGAGGGCTTTCAATTTGGCCATGTGCGTGACAACCATTGGGTCGTCGCGCTGTTGGCTGCGAGCGAGATATTCTTGTTCGACAGCGAGCCGCCTGTCAGTGCGTCTGGCGGAGCAGCTGCAGCTGTAGCCGTCCGTGTTTAGCGTGCCCCGCGCTGCTATCAACCTCGTGCCATGGTCCAACAGTCCAACACTGACGACTGCGGCCAATCGACGACCTTCATGGGGCTTAGCTAGAGTCTCAGCGGAACAAAATAACGTCAACCAACGGATCCACGCCGACGTCAACAGGGCGCTTGAGATTGGCAGCATGCTGTCCTTCGAAAAAGAATCCATGAGTTGCTTCAACCATAGGAAGATCCGAAAAGTAGAATGCTAAGTTCAACGCAGCAAGTCACAATCGCTCGTTACATACATACATATACGCCTGGTCTTTTAGGCATGCATTTCTCCTTTAATGTGGTCTAAGTCAAGGGGGGGAGAAAAAGTTTGGTGGGGGGCGGTACTGGCCTAGACGTCGCTAGGCCAGAACCGCCGGGGGGCGGTTTTGGACTAGGCCAAAACCGCCGGGGGGCGATTCTGGCCTGGGGGCGGTTTTGGACTATGACAGCGGCAAAAAAACCGTCGAGACGCGTAGAGAGAAATGCGTACAAAACCGCAGTTGCATTGTAGAAGTGTGCGCGTCGTCTCGCAGCGTGGATAAAATTCGACACTGCGTAGAGCACTGGACAGCCAGAGGACAGCAGAGGCTCCGAGACGACAGCAGTGCGAAATCATGACGCGTCGAGCGGTCGACATCCGAACGCGAGATGGGGGGCGGAAGGCGGCCGTCAACTGGCCGTCCCGCGAAAACGATTGCGTGTCGACTGGCGGCACCAACGGCTCGCTGCGACAGACAGTCACAGAACGAGAGAACATAACGCCAGCAGCAGCAGCAGCAGCAGTCAGCAACGTCGGGCCAGCAGCGTCGTCGTCGAGAAGAGTCGACAGGTCGATAGAGATAGTCGGTTGTCATCTCAGCGGCTGCCGTTCCTGCCGCCGCCGCCCGAGGGAGGCGGCTGCGCGGCGGCGGTTGACGGCTGGGGCTGGGTCTTGTCCAGGATGCAGAGCAGCGAATCGTCGGCGCAGTTGGCGAGCACCGCGAGGTTGGGCGCGACCTTGCCCAGCAGCGCGGTCGAGTACTCGCAGCTGGGGAAGACGTAGAGGGAGCCGAGCGCGCCGCGCAGCGTCACCACGCCCACGGCCCTCTTCTCCAGCAGGTAGGCGGCGAGGCTCGAGAGTCGCTTCGACTCGAAAGCAGCCGCCCCGGTCGCCGTAGGCAGCCGCTCTTCCACGGCCAGCAGGTAGGCGACCTCGTCCGGCGCGTTGTTGACGAAGCGGTCGTGCAGTGAGGCGCGCCCGCCGGCGGCCGGGGTGTCCAGGTTCTCGATGGACATGCGCTGCGTGACGGACAGCTCGACGCTGCGGAAGTTCCGAGCGTCCACCAGTTGCGTGGTGATGAAGCCCTCGTCGCCCGTCAGCCGGTAGAGCGACACCGGGTACGGGTTCTTCTTGAGTAGCAGTTGACCTGGGGGGACGTTGACAAGAAAGTACAAGCGTGCCGCCGACCCAAGTTGCAATACGCACCATTCCAAATCGCAGTACTAAATGTCTAACAACAAAACGTGAGGCTACTGTTAGCCGTGTTTAAGGGGGGTGACTCTAGTTTCAACGTCATTACATTGTATTCAGGATGCAACGTTTTGGGCAAGCGTACAAGCGAGAAAACGGCGCACCACACACGAGACCCATTAGGATCCGATGCACTGCGCACACAACTCAGAGCCGAGCAAGAACAGCGAGCGTCAGTCTACACCAGCACGTCGCAGATGCTCAAACAGGCCGCCCCTTCTCAGACGAACGGATAGAACACCTTTCAAAGGACACAAAAGATTTGTGGAAAAGAATAGAATCAATGATCGAAGATACAGTTATTGACGTTGCTGTTTTGACAGAAGGGTACTGTATTGAGTGACATTGCATTGACCGCCCTTAAAAAAAGTGGATGTTGACGCGAAGGCGTGTTGTGTCCCTAACCCCATTGCGTGCAGGCGCAGGCATACATGTAACTGGGGGGGGGGGGGGGGGGGGGGGGGGGGGTTGCCCGCCCCCCAGCCAGAATTTTACCCCTACCCAGCCCCCCCCAGACCCCCCCCCCCCAGAATTTTCCTGAAGTTTTCCAACTTGCCAACAATTGTACAAAGTAGTGTACTTTTTGCCTTTCTCAGTGTTTTTTGGCCTTAAAACAGCTAAATACCGCTATTTATAGCCTATTTTAAGGCATTTTTGACTGAAAAGTGCCTATTTAGACACTATTTTGGAACATTTTTTTCCCTTCTGGGACCCCCTCCCTGTTCAAATCTGAGTACCCCCCCCCCCACGCCCCCCCCCAGAAGTCTCTCAGACCCCCCCCCCCCCCACTTCAAAAACCCGGTTACATGTATGGGCGCAGGGTTACGCCAGTGACCAGAGCAGTGTTGGGCCTGCCTTCGGTACGATACGTTGCATTTATTGAAACTTGTAGTAATGGTTTGAATATTCTTCGACCATGACCCAATTCAAAAGAATCAGTACAACTGCCTTGCATATCCATTCTTATTGCCTTGCAGCAGACTAATCAGAAATGCAGGTCCATGATGAGGTTTCACTACAGGTGAAAAGTATAAATGACTTTTTCTCGCTTCATCACCGGCGGCTACCTAGGTGATCCGTACCACCTGCCCATCGCCAATCTCATCAAAGTGCGCCTCTAGCCATGCGCACGCGCTCACTCGAACCAAACGTCAAGGTCGACTTGTCAATCATGCAGAATCTAACGCAAGTCGAACGGACTTCACTGGCGATTCTCAAGGCGAACGTGGTCGCCAACGGTTTCTTGGTTGCGCTGCAAACGGTCGCTGGCGTGGGTAACGCGTTGGTGCTGGGAACCGTCTATCGAACTGAGAAACTGAAGACGGCCAGTTGGTGAGGAAGACATATTCTGGAGAATGAACTGAGTCTTGCGCGTGCATCCATGTAATTTGCCCAAAGAATTGAGAGTGGACTGTGCCAGAATTTGGCAAACAGTGAAGAAATTTGTGCCCCAAAATACCATGAAAAATACATGGTGTTTCACAGATTTGCTGGAGTGGGTGGTGGGTTGGATAGGGGGAGGCGGGGGTGGGGGTTGGAGAAGTGGATTGACTCCCGCTGCCACTGGGGTCCCCGCCCAAACCAGTTTCAGGTATGGTTGCAGTTGTGAAAACTACAATGCTGTGTCCTCCAAACGTCTTTCTCAAAATTTCAGGTTTTTGATTTGTTGCTTATCATTTTGCGATCTACTAGTCAGCTTGAATGGCATCGTGAACGGCATTATACAAATCACTTGCGCTTTCTTTAATTGGCCTACTGTGAACACAAAGTTCAATTGCGCGTTCATCCTTGCGCCAATATACTTGCCCATTAGAATGGTGTTGGCGCTGACTTTGTGTTTGGCTGTGGACAGATTGTTTGTCGTTTCATTCCCGGTGACTTACGCAACAGCTTTCAAACGTAAGGATGCACGCACGCACGCACGCACGCACGCACGCACGCACGCACGCACGCACGCACGCACGCACGCACGCACGCACGCACGCACGCACGCACGCACGCACGCACGCACGCACGCAAGCACGCACGCACGCACGCACGCACGCACGCACGCACGCACGCACGCGAGAAGATTGCCGACAATTCTTTAGCTGGCTATGTCGGTGGTTTGCTGCTAATATCCATGCTCGATTCGATTATGCATTTCTGCGTCATGGTGTTTGTGAATTCGAATTTTGACAAACTGATCCCACAGTGCATCGTTCCAAGATTCATTGACAGAACGACGCAGAAGTTTCAACAGACCAAAACCACTGCAATGAATGGCGCAGTTATTCTGATGTACTTGCTGATCCACTGCATAATGCAGGCAAAACTGCTTAAGGCGAGAAAACAAAACAAGGATGTATACGAGATGAAAAAGGCGATGCAGGTCTGTGCTTTTCAGCGTTTCTGCTTACTTGACCGATTTTTATATTCAGGCAAAGGTCACCCGCTCACTCGGTGTTACACTGCTCCTACATGCGTGCACCAACTTCCTCCGGTCAATTCTGCTCCAATATTTACGCTCCATTTTGTCAGTCGCCAGTTTCAACTTCACAGCGCCATACGTGCACAACTTGCTCTCTGTGCACTCAGCAGCAAACGTGTTTGTATATTTTGTCATGATAAGAGACTTTAGGGAGGGACTTCTACGAGTTGCAGGCAAGAACATTCCTCTAGTAGTTACCACCACGCATCATTGAAACCATTGGAGGATGAGTGATGCAAGAAATGAGGCCAAAGTCGGTTGTTGTGAACCCCACCTTTGGTAAGTTGGCATCACCATCCCCCCTTGTGACGATAAAAGCCCCCTTTGCATTGTGGCTTGTGAATGTGATGTGAAAACAGCGATGTGGACAAATGAAGTGATACTCAACTCACTGTGCACTCGTGGAAACCGAAAACGTTAAAAACGTTGTCGTGTTCACTCTCTCTACTATGTACTAATGAAGGATGAAGCCACATGGAACGGAACATCTTTTCGGGGTGGCAGAGGTGGCGTGGGAGAAAAGACAATGTATAAAAGGGAGGAACAGAGGGCGCAGGGCTGGGAGGACGCATCGTCTGTCACCAACACACGTCGTGCCCGTCTCTTTTGCTGTTCTGCAAAACGTCCTTACAATTTCTTTTTTAAATTTTTTTCTTAAACTTTTTTTTGTGACAGGGCTCAGTCTTAGGCTGAAGCTTAGGCTTTGAATGACAACACAGAACCTTTGGTCCCAAACATACCCATGACCCTGCTTAGGCGTCGCTTACTTCCCCAGTCGACCACTGGTTTCGTCACACATAAATGAGCCAAAGCTTAATTCTAGGTCTATCACTTTCACATACGAATGTGTAAGAAAACATGTCACATTTCACATGTCTAAGAAAGAAAAATGAAAAAAGAAATTGCTGGGATGTCAAAAGCAAAGGAAACGAGCACGGCGATTTGGTGGGAGGCGGTGCGCCCTCCTATGTAGCAGTGCGCTGCCTGTTCCTTTATTTTATACATTGTCTATTCCCCCGCTCCACTCCTGCCACCCCGAATAGATATTCCAGATTGATCTCGCTGCTGTTCGTCCGTGTCACTTGCGCTGCATACGAGTTCTTAGTCGCGGTCGGCATGTAATCGTAGTAGGATCGTAGACGTGAGACGTTTCTATCACTTCGCGCGTATTCGTTCGACGGCTGGTACCGGTACCGACTTGTAGGTGCGTATCCGAGCTCCAGCTGAAGAGAGCGCTGATTCATGTTCGCTCTCTCGTCTTTGAGACCGCCGAGTCGACACTGTTTTTGACAGTTGCAGCCGTTTAAGACGGTCTCGACTATTGAGCGGCCGGCGGCGGTGCCTCGGTCATGAATGAGACGCAGGCGGACCTTTTGTACTGCAAGGCGGCCCTTTGCGTCTGGCCGCTCGGCTGACTGCATTTACGCTCGTGCACTTCCGGTGCGGGGCGCGTCCGCTCGTTCATAAACGCGTGCTGCCGTTGAGCCTGCCAGTTGGGCGGTTAGTCGAGCGAGGAAGAGCGCAGAAGAGCGTTGCAAAAAAAACTGATGCGTTCATGTGTTCGGAGTTGAGTTACACATGTACATCACCGGCGGAGTACAGAAGAAAGGCGGAGGATACAGTCTGTAAATCGATGGTTTGGGCGGGCAAAGAAGGCGCGGAGCGTGCAGCACATGCAGGCGCAGCTACTGCAACGAGGAAACGAACGAACGAACGAATCGGCTACTAAATGTTCAACTGACGCACGCACGCACGCAAGCACTACCGTACTCAAGCTTAGTCGATTTAGGCCACGATCACTTTCGTCGCATTCCTCGTAGCGGTGGCCGTGCCGCAAGAGGTACTTAGCTCAAACCACGAAGTAGAAAGTTCGAGAAAAAGTAATTAAGGAAAAATTTGCAGGTGGCTGCAAAAAAGGTGAATATGTGACGCTTTTTTGCTGAAGTCCAGTTTGAAAAAGAGGGGTATATTAAGGCATGCCCCACTGATTTATAGCCACTTCCGCTTCATAGCTAATCAACTTCAGTTTGTACAAACCGTGTCTAAAAACCAAACCAAACACAGCAACACGTCACATATTCGGCGTTTGTTGTGTTCACGTGCATGGGAGCACCCACACGCGCACGCACAAGATGCAAACCATGGAATTGCTCTACACAAACGTTGTAGGAGCAGTTGGCCATTGGGTGGATTGTCAGAAGGGAAAACACGAATGGAGTCAGTAGATATGGTCGTCTACGCATCACTAACTGTAGTACATAGGGTTAGAATTATTTATGCAGGAAGTTTGGCTGTGCCATATCCATGGTAATGGTCAATATGCCTCCCAGGGGTGTCCCGCAGCTGACCACATCATTATCTCAAACATTTTGGAAATTAGAGCCCCATGAAAAATGTATTTTTTATTGTATTGCGTTTGTTTGAAAGGGAACGAGACATTTCGGCGACGCTGGGTAGATTGAAGCGTACGCGTCGATCACACACCGACCAATTTTACGGAACGAATGTGCAAACCGTGCATTAGCATACCTATAGGTGCCCAAGGAAATTGGACCAGGGGAGGGGTAAATCGCCAATTTTTTCGAACGTAGGGGGTGGGTAAACGGGGCAATTCGGGATGCTATTGCTGCCACAGGGTGGGTGGGTGAGTATCATGCATGATCAAACAATGCGATGCAGCAGCACACTTCCTGCGGTATGTAATGATATACGATGGTATACATAGGTGTTCTGCGATGAGACACAGTAGACAACCACAGAACTGCAAGTGCAACGACGAGAGTCACAGCACAGTAGTCACTTGTGTGTTTGATGGCCTAGTCGAATCAATGTGGTGGACGCCCGCGTCTACGTCCTGGCACAGCAGAACGTCCTCTGGCTTCGCTGTATACAGCCTGCAGGCAGGCCAAGAGCGTCCGATTCACTTTCTTGTGGACTGTTGCCAGGTGAGCTTGCAACTTGGTGTGCATCTGGCACACCATCGTAGTCACAATCTGGAAAGAGGACAGCCACTTGGTCGAGGAATTGGCTGATGAAACTGTACAGAAATTCTTGTTGACATTAGAAGTACAACCAGTCAAATCGATGAAGGAATGACCTGACTTCGCTGAGTGTAATGATCGCATCTCGACGAAGCAATTAAAGATGCACTTGCACTCGTCTGGCATGCTTCTGTAGTGGTCGCGGGCGTCACTTTCTATGCATCGGTCGACCACTTCTGTTGGATCGCTGCTAAAACTCCATTCGCGTACTTTCGAACTTGCCCCACCCACTTGTCCAACGTGAGCACATCGAAGACGTATGTATACTGGACGTCGCTGGAGAAACACTTGGGCTCGGCGACGGTGACTATGCAATGTACCTTCGTCACCAAAAACCCGTTCGTCCTGGCCACAATCATCCTCTGCAGCGCGAACAGAAGGCTGTCCTGCTTCGCAGAAGTCGTTGGTGGCACCGTGTCTGTCAGACACTCGATCCACGGAGTGCGTTCCCTTGCGAACGACAACGTTGCCAAAGTCGTCCTCTTGCGATCGTTCCAACTGTCCCCGTCCCCTCAAGTTGGCCACGAGTCTAGGGCCGACCGAGACGTTCGACCGAATGGGCGGCTAATGTACGCCCAAATGTAATCTAATGCATAGCCATTGGTGCCACTGGTACGGCGTGTAGTGTCGAATTGCGAACAGCATATGGTTCACAATTCGTGTGCTCCCATGGGCTCGCTTGAACATAGTAGACTGGAAGAGGAACTTATTTCCAGCCTTGACTGCATCCTTCAACTAATGCTCGACACTCTTCAACAAACATAAGAAGTGCATCGCATGCTCCTGGCACTGTTGCGGTGCTCTTGGCCATAGTTGTTCCGTGATTGCGGTGAGGCCGCTAAAAGTGTGCGTATTCGAGTGGAGCAAGATCCGCAGGCACTCACTGTACCTACCCTGAGACACTCCCTTTACCCGTTTTTGTTCCATACATGAATGCCGCCTGAATGCTCCCCACACCAGAAGCAACAGCCTGCTGGTGACAGCACTTTGGGCCAGCATTCTGTCAGCATGTACTCAGCAGGGTTTTTGAGTCTCGTTGAAACTTCTTCGTCGTCATGGCAAACACAGTGTAGGGTCGTCAACGCACAACGCACAACGACTGCGCATTGTTTGAATGGCGCGCGGAAGGACGCGGCAGCACAATCCGACCCTACTTGTACCGCCCATTCAGGCTCGCTTGTTTGTGTGGCAGATGTGCAGGCAGCAACTGGACGTCTCTGCGATAATTGTCTTGGTAGAATCAATCGATGGAGGGGCACTGCAGCAGATGGGGTAGGGGCGGGAGAAAGTCAGTTTCATAGGTGCGGAATAACATCGAATCATCCATCCAATAAAATAACATCCAACATCAGCAGTTTCAACATCACAGCGCATCATCATGATCATCATCATCATCATCATCATCACTGAAAATTTGAGTGTTACAAGCAAATAAAACTGAACTTCATTCCCTCTACAAGTATGCATGCACATGTACATGCAGTACATGTACATGTACATGCAGTATGCAACCTCTACATGCAAGTGCGTTAGTTGACTTCCATTCCATTTTGCATTTGCAAAACCCTGGCATTTTGCAACACCTCACAAAACACAAATTTTTGCAGAAGTATTCCCCGCATTATTAACTTTCATGATACATATGGACACAAAACCACTTTCTTTGAACGGCAATCCAAATGCAGTGTCAAACGCACTTGTATGTGAGGAGTTCTTTCAAGGGCAACTCAGACAGCAAATTTATTTGCACCTTGTGTTTTCTTAAAAATACCTTTTAAGTGCATTCTCAAAATGATGTGTTAAAAAGTGGTTGTATAGCTCATTTTACTGAACATTTTTTTATTAAAAAAGCAGAAGGGCATGTTTAACAGTTTTTTCAATCTCAGACATACATTTTTAACACCTTTTGTTCTGTAACTGTACTAAAAATTATTTTGTCTTCATTTATTTTTTGTCTTTTTGTTTTTTTGGCGATATCGCTGTATATATAGGTACATCAAATAGTGTGGTGACTACTCAGTTGAATTGTGAATGCAATGCTGAATATGTAAAGTGCTGCAAAAAATCACAATGGAAGTCAACTGGCGCAGTTGACTGCCGAGTTGTAGAAGGAAATAATTTCACTTTTGTTTTTCAACACTCCACTCCACTAGTCTAACAAAGTTCAATAAACATTATACATTGTGATGAAATTGGAGGAGACACTGTGATGTTGGCCTTTGATGTGACTTTGAGCCTTTGATGATGTTACGGACACTGGCGGATCCAGGGGTGGGGGAAAGGGGGAATTCCCCCTCCCGAAATCGGAAATCTAGGGGGGAAAAGGGGGGAAAGGGGTAGGCGGTGGGAGAAGAAACACGCCTCGTGGGCCTAGTTTTTAGCATAAAATTGCTTGTAGGTGGTCGAAAACAACAAAATTTTTGCCTGCGGCGCCGTTTATATTCGTTAATCGTCGAATATGGACCGATTATGGATATGGATATGGACCCAACATCCAAAAAGTTCAACAGGGTCCTCCCTTCTGCAAAATTCTTCCCCCCTCCGAAATTTTTTTCTGGATCCGCCAGTGGTTACGGACGGCAAGATGCTATTCCCCCGCCCCCTAGATAATGACCTCATCCCCCTCCCCTCCCTCCCTATCTACCATCATGCGGCTCAAGCGATCGATTCTACCAAGACAATTATCACAGAGGCGTCCAGTGGCGGTCGCCTAAGCATCTGCCATACACGAGAGCCTTTGGGGGGGGGGGGGGGGGGGTGGGGTAGGGGAGCAGAATAGTGGTGGGGGCGTCCTTCTGCGCACTTTGTACAATGCGCAGCCAAGCCACACCGTTGTGTGTTGGCGACTGCACACGGCACTGTGCATAAATGCGTGCTCCATGGCATAGCGGCGAGACGAGACGGTGCTCCTGCCGCGGTTCGTCCAGCAGACGCTTGGACGACCTATGTAGGTGTGACCGTCGTCCTGCGTCGGACGCAGTTGCTCAGCTTGGCTCAGCTTGTCTCAGCTTGGCCATGTTCTTCACAGAGCCAGTTTTCATCTGGAGCCCTACACGCCGTCGGAATTTGTGGCTATAAGTCCATGGCTGGCGGTGTCACCAAGGTCTACCACTAGCAGTGTTGGTGGTCTGTTGACAAGCAGTTTCCGCGTGGTGGGAACCCCACCTCCCACCGGTTCTACCGCCCCTCCCATCCAGGCGCCAGTGACAAAGAGGAAACGGGGAGTGAAAGTCATCAAAAATTCGACGTTGCT
The DNA here is from genome assembly GCA_030248085.1 of Paralinhomoeus sp. GSCO2_6. Taxonomy (NCBI): domain Eukaryota; kingdom Metazoa; phylum Nematoda; class Chromadorea; order Monhysterida; family Linhomoeidae; genus Paralinhomoeus; species Paralinhomoeus sp. GSCO2_6. Next base: position 31,265 of record JASAMY010001632.1, read on the forward strand.
GCAGAACCTGCGCGACTGCACCCTCTTTATGAGGACAGCTGTGGTGGAGAATGTGAACTCACTGAGGACAAAGTATGATGCCCTGAAGCGACAACACTTCAGGGTTCGATTCGAATCCACTTTTGGCTGTCAAACACGTAACGCACATGTAAACCATGTGTTGGGGCAGGGATCATTTTTATCCAGTTCCCAGTACCTGTTGCTGGGATGTATATAACTGTAACTGGGATTTTATTTAGCCCACCCCCCCCCCCCACTATACAACCTCCGGCCAGGATACAAACACGTATTTTAGTACAACAGCGTGTTGCTGAGGACGCGAGGCTGGCAGTGATCGACCACAACACGTCAGTTCGTCGGCCAAGAGTTGCTGACGACTGAGGGCGAGACGAGGGTCGTGCAGAGCTTGTCGAAGTCCATGAAGAACTACAAGATGAGAGTGATCAAGGAGTGTAATGTAGTGAAATGGAATGTAATGTGCACCTACGCGTGTACTGCAACGTGCAGCACGTACCTATGTTGTATTTTGGCGCAGTACTGTACCGTCGAGGAATTCCACCTGATTGATTGCGCGATTAATACCACCTTGAGAAAGCAGAGCTGAGTGAAGTGATACAATCTGGCGTTGAATTCCAGGCACGTGGCAGACTACCCCATTGGCCCTTGCGATGCAATATTCGGTGTTTCCGCGCTCGCAGGCATTCAAGCCCCGCCTGCGTCCAATGACCTTCAAACCACGCTGTTGTAAGAACACAACAATGTAACCTGCTGGGATAGGGTAAGGGGGGGGGGGGTGAAAGAACCGACCCGTCTAGGAGGGAAGGAAGACAAAAGAGGGAGAGGAGGGACTACAACCCAAAACCAGCGCGTTCCATCTGTCGCGCGCAGTTGCGTTGCCTCCAAAAATAAGAGACCGCAAAGAGCATGCCGTCGAGAAAGCCAACAAACCTGCCATCCCCGCAGCGACTGGTTGGAACGATAAAGGTTCGGGTTCGTTGCCGTGTACTTCCAACGTTCTATAGGTATACCACTGATAAGGAAACTTACGTATAGAAGAGTCTTCCTAGTTCGCCGGCTGCTGCTTTGTTGATGGCGGGTCGTACGTCGGCGGCAATGGCATCGATGCCACCGATCCATCGGCATCCATCGACAGCGATCGGACGCCCCCACGCGGCCAACGTCCGACTTCCCATCTACCCGTCCGTGCCGGCCTATCGATAATGACGTCATCCCACTCAACTCCCTCCATATTTCCATTTACCATTGAACCGTCATCTTTACCGTTCTGCGAGTCGGACCCTTCACTTGGGTAAATTTCGTTGTGAATCGGTGTACAGTTTCAGCGGCGTTTTCAGTTTTGTAATATTGCTTCACGAGATACTGCAGATCCGATGATCTACTGATAACCGCCGCAAGCCATTTTTGTTTCAAATCGAAAGGCAAACCTTCGAACAGTCAAACGAGGAAGTGTACAATATGTCACAATCACTTGAAAATCAAGAAATAGGGGCTAAACCCAATAAATTCAACAAATCTGATCCGATTGCGGCGAAACTTTGAGCAAGCCTAAGCAAGGTTGTCGACCACCAATGTTCAGAATTTGAATGAAATCGGTCGACGTACGCGGCACTTATTCGCTGACAAAGACCGGTACTCGAGGGTGGGCCACCCTGTATGGGCGACAGGGACAACTAGGCACTGCCGTTTCGCTGCCAGGGACAAATCGCCGTTGCTGGTCATATTGCATCTCATCGTATTTTCGATGGTGCCCGATTGAGAAGCTCTACACGGAGTCAACCGGCAGAGCTGTAATTGAGCGATCGGCGCCGAGCGAAGTTCAGGCGCGCCAACAGGCTCATCCGAAACGTGGCGGCAGCGGCCTATTGTCCCAGACCCACTCACACAAGCGCTGCACCTTCGTCGCTGTGGGGATCGACTGGGCTTTGGGATCGTCGGATCGTGGCAGTACCGATGAAGGCTAAACTTGGATGACTGATTCGTTCCATCTTATGTACATTGGATTAAAATTGAAGCTGATCCACCAAGCGGCGTTAAGGTTATTTAAAAGAACTACGTTTGGCACTCTTCAAAAGCAATCTAGACCGCGACGTGTGCACGCATTCATAAATTTCGGGTGCACTGATTCATAAATTGGAAGGGTGCACTCATAAATAAATCGGGGTGCACGCATTCAGTAATGGGGGTCCACTCATTCAGTAATAAGGGCGCACGCATTCAGTTATTTGGGTGCAAGCATTAATAATATTCCAATTCCATTATGCGGCTGCGCTCCTCAAGCGATCGATTCTACCAAGACAATTATCACAGAGGCGTCCAGTGGCGGCCGCCTACGCATCTGCCCTACACGAGAGCCTGGGGGGAGGAGTAGTGGAGCAGAATTGTGGTGGGGGCGTCCTTCCGCGCACTTTGTACAATGCGCGGCCAAGCCACAACGTTGTGCGTTGGCGGCGGCACTGGGCACTGTGTGTGCAATCTCTCTGTGCATCAATGCGTGTTCCCTGGCATAGCGGGAGACGAGACGGTGCTCCAGCCGCGCATCGTCCAGCAGACGCTTGGAAGGCCCAGGCGTGACTGTCGCCCTGCGCTGGACGCAGTTGCTCGTTTGCCTCAGCTTCGCCATGTTCCTCCCAGAGCCAGTCTTCAGACACGGCCAGCTCTACGTCGCCCTCTCCCGCGTTAAGGCTCCTCAGAGCATTTAGGACAACATATCACAGAGGTCAGGGACTACAACGACCACAACAGTGGTGCTTTGGCATTGTCCAGAGTGGAACAGACTTTGTCATTATCATCCCAGTCCAAGACAGATCCGCAAATTCTACTACCCTTACTTATGTAATTAATCCAGCAGTGGGTGCAAATTTTAATTGCTGAGCATTTTAATTTGCAGCAACGGCCAAGCAGTCATCGCTGAAATGGTCAAGACCTCACTGAACTCCAGCTGTCCATATGGAAAGTCGATCATGAACTTGCTCAACATCAACGTGAACACCATTGTCGAGAGAGCCAACATGGACAGAGAATGGAATAACTCCAGCACGTGACAGACTACCCCATCGACCCAGCAAACGATCCGGAGGCCTTGTAATGTAGCTGGTGACAAAGCGAAAACGCTCCGAAAAAGCTGGTGACAAAGCGAATGAACAATTTGCCGTACGAGCTCGGCTACACCATTCTCTTCTCTGGAACTCGAAAATCTAATCGTACAAATCGAATATACTTGCTCCACGTCGTCGACCACAACCAAGAGCAACTGAAGTGCCACGCACAGGTTTTATTTTGTATAAAGTGTGATATTTGCTGACAAGTACTATATCCCCTTAAACACCACCCCACTCACCGGTGCGTTTTTGAAAAGAGTCTGTCCTCGTGAACTCTGTTTCTAGATTGTTTTGGTGTTTCTAGAAAAAAAAAATTGTTCCTAGAAAAATTGCAGTTTGTACAAGAAACAACACCACCAGTTTTTTGTACTTGTCACAAAAAAAATGTAGCTCATTCTGAATGCAGCTAGAAACAAAATTCAATGAATGAACTAGACATGGCAACTTTTTGAAATTGTGTACTTGTCAACTACATTTCTTGTGGACATGTGCATCAATGTCATGCACGAGTTAACGCCATCCATTTCTAGTACACAGCAAGCGTAGCGAGTACATGTGAAAGACACCATTGGTGCATCACACATGCCAAATAGCATTAGATGACCACACAGTGAGGAGAACCTATTCTAAGTATCGTTCCTTGTTTCTAACCACAGTGGTAGCCAATGTTGGATCACTGTACAGGTAGTGCTTCTTAGTGTGAAAACGTCCGAAACAACCCTTGTCACACAGGAAAACTTTGCACTTGCAACAGAAATATTTTGTCTGCACGCGTTGTCCATGTCCGACGCAGTCTCGTCTGGCTCCCAGGTAGATTCTCGGATAATGGCCGACAGAATCTAGACGCAAAGCCGAAACTGTTGACTCTGACAGCTGCTTTGGAGCCATGGCAGTTGGGTTGAATGACTCTGCAGAAGGTTCGCCATCCTCATCATCATCGTCTGACTCTCTTGAGGAATGTGCCTCATCCTTCAGTAAATGGAGCGCGTAGTCTCTGAGGTCCTTTGAGAGCATGGACTTGGCATCACAGTGCCGTATTTTCTTCTCATTGAAGTCATTGAACAGGACCACCGCATTGGAGATGGCCCAGTCGAGACCTTGTAGGAGAACGCCAGAGACGTACCATCTGTGGCTTTTGCGGTGTTTCTTCGTCTGCGCACAGTGTTGGTCGCTAAAAGTAGATTGTACAAAAGATTGTGAACTGTTGTTTCTAGAACAATGGGTTTGTCACTCACTGTATATCCACGCCTCCCATATTCTTCGTGTAATCGGCCGCGCAGGCTGGTTGTGCAATCTGCACTGTGTAAGCCTTTCCTTTTGAATCCTTTCCTTTTCGCGTGCAGAACGTTGGTACATCTGTGGACTCACAGATCGAAGTCAAAAAAGTAACCAACGTATTGTCTCTCCAGCTAAGAGCCATAGTTTCTCCTGAACAATAGATTGGAATTTAGTAGAAACAAGTTGAACATAGGACTAGAAACAAGCAGAGCACCCCAAGGACCTGAATTTGAAAAGCGCCTCAGGTAGTGTCCTCTTGGCAGCGCTTTCACAGCTGCAGGGGTTGGGTTCCGGTGAGTGCCCAACATGATGTCAGATGGTAAATTGCTTCTTTGTTCTCTGCGGAGGGTGCCGCAGAAGAACGTTTGCCGAGCAGCCATCCCGTAATTCATGTGAACAGTGGTGTAATAGCGGTCAGTATATACCTAGACACAAGGGGGTGAGTGGTACTACAAGCACAGTCAAGAAAAGGGAGTACTTACACAAAAACCTTGGTCCAAGAAATTGTTCAGGCCTGTTGACTCTCCAGACAAAAGAGCATAACAGTATGCCACAATTCTGCCCCATACATCTTGGTAGGGGACTGTGGCTGATGAGTGAAGCATTGAGGCATATACGTAACCATCTTGTGGGTCGCATAAGCAGTAGTATTTGAGGCCTTCACCTTGCGGTTTGTTTTTGATGATTTGTACAAGACCGCAGCGGCCCTGAACAGTAAGTGTTACATTACTCACTAGCTACATAGCATACCTAGAAATAACCGCACTGTGAAAGAGGCCATTTCTTCATCTAGTGACAATTTTTGTTGTCTAGGGTGCCTCATCTTTTGGAACTCTTTCAGAAGCAGTGTCAAGAAGTTTGACACTTTGTGCAGTTTGTCCGAGCTCTTTGTTGCTGCCTTGTCATCTGGGTCATAAAGTCTAGCATGTCGGTACCATGCCAGAAACTTGTTTCTAGTCACGTGAGGCCGCATTGACTCGAGAAACGAGTCTTTGCTGCTTCTTTTCCAGTATGATGACAGGCTAGCTCGTTGTTGGACATCCATGTGGAAAATAGATGCAACAAACAGCACAGTTTGGGGCCAATTGAACTTCGGCCAACGACTTCCCATCTCAGACTGTCCTGACTTCTCTGTGCAGTTCATGAAGCACCGTAGTGCTCTGTGTGCCATGAGAATAAACAATTCTAGAAACGTCTTTCCAGAGAAGTCGGGGGTCGTTTGTGGATTAAGGTCAGCAGTTGGGTTCCACAAAGGGAGCGGCTTGTGAACTGGTGGTCTGCTGATCCACTGAAAATCTACAGGAAGTGGTGGGAGCCGCCGATCAGCTTCTTGTTTTGCAGCTGCAGACACTGCAATTGGATCTCTCAGTTTCGCTTTCTTCTGCGGAACAGCAGCGACAGCATCACTGTCACTGTCGCTCAGTGACTCTCCACCATCAGAACAGTCATCAATGAAGTCGTCACCCCTCAGCACAACTGCATCCGATGCGTTAGTTGTGGATGTACTAGGTACATTAGCATCCATGTTAACAAAAACCTAGAAGCATATACATGAGATGACACAACGCCAAGCGGTGCAATAGTGGAGACTGACAAGACATGACACAGACAAGACATGACACAGAGCAACTCTTTATGCCAAGCAACAGGTTCGCGAACAAAAAAAAATGTCCTAGAAACAAGTGGAGTTCAACATCGAATGATCAGTCTGTGTCCTTTTCGCTTAGAAGCTGCTTCAGCAGCTGAGCCAGTTTGACAGCATTTCCTTGAGCGGTGTCTGAAGCACCGCCCGTCTCAACTCCGAAGAGACTCTTGGCCGACTGTGCGTTGCTGTGCGCCTCGTCTGCAGCTTCTGCGCCACCGACACCGCCACCGCCATCCCCCGTACCATTCTGCTCGGCCTCGGTGTGTGCAGCATCAGCCGTGGCACCGTTCGCTGGCACAGCTGCAGGTGTGCCGGCGTCAGCAGAGGGTCCGGTGGGCGCTGCAGCATCCAGCAGCGCAGCGGCACCTGACAGCCCACTGTCTCCCAAGTTGTCGACATCCTTGCGCCTAGGAACAGAATGCACGCAAGTGACGCAACGTGACACCACAGTCAGAACACAACACACTGGCGCTTGCTCGCGGAGCTGCTGCGTTTCTTGTTCGAGCTGTCCGCAGATGCACCACTAGACTCAGCAGTGGGCTCAGTTCTAGACACAGACAACCCTGTTATTCTATTTCTAGACACTATTTGACAATTAAGTCCTCACCCATCGTTCTTTCTCTTAGACGGTCTCTTCTTTTCGGCGGTGACCTTCGCAGCCTTGGCGGCCTTGCGATGCGCAGATTCAGCTCGTTTGGCCACCTCTTCCAGCTGCTTCAGCACTTTGTCGGCGTCTTCATCCCCCCAGCATGGCTTCTCCAATTCGCGCCCGTCATGCAATGGTGGAAGCGAAGGAAGTCCTGCAAATATTCTGTTCTTTGTTCGCCTAACGCCTGCGCTGCTCATTTCTTGTCACACCAATTTGTTTTTGGGCTTGAGCCTTTGAGGGGCGCAGCTCTGCGGAAAGCGTCAGCTTCTTGTGGCATCTGCCACGGGTCGTGCCACTGTAGCTGAAGCCCCTTTTCTTGTGTTGTGCTGCCATGTTGCGGATAATCTCCAGCACTTTCTCTTTGACAGCCTGGCAAAGCGTGACTTTTGCAGACATGCCACGTGCCTACATACGGACATGTCACATTGCTTACACTTTTGTCAAGCTTGTGCGCTCCAGTGGCCTTGAGGCCTCTCCGAATGCAGTCCTGCACAAACGCGGGCTGCTCTGTGATAGCCCTCTCCATGGGCCATGACTCGTCCCGCCAGGTGTGACTGTACGATGGGCGCAGACCTAAGTTTCTAGACACGGTTTGACTGTCCTTCTGTGTACTAGACACATAAACGACTGACACGAGTAGTACACAGGCCCCTGGTGATCCGAGCCGACCATATAGCTCGCACACTTTACGAATTCATCCAATTCGTGCAGTGTGCGACTATTGGGAGACGCATTGGTCCTAGCCGACGCTGTGGCTTTAGCGTGCTGTCCAATGAACGACCACACATCTTTGGGGAGTGTGGCATTCATCGGAATGTCCAGATTAGTCCCGGCTTCAGACTTGAAGCCGAAAGCCCTAGCGCCGGGTACGAGCAGTGCGGCCTCTCCCCTTTGGATCTCCACACAGTCGGTGCTGTCCTCCATCGCAGCCTCCAATCTGCGGCACTGAACCAACGCGTCCCAGTGCGGGACGCGCTTTCCGTCCGAGTTCTTGTGCAGTTTGGAGTACTTGCGTGTGATGCCGCCATCTGATTCGGCGCTCGTCTCCTGTAGTCGTGTGTGGTACTTACTAGGGATGCAAACCAGAACAACGCTACAATGGTGCTACTGGTGGTGGTACGCTTTGTACTAGAAACAAACATCAATGAGCTCACATACCACAGCCCTCAGTTGCCTTTGCAGGTCCTTTTTCTGCTGCTCACAAAGTGCCAGCTGCGCGGCGAGCTCGCGGCGGCTTTCCTTCTCTCTCGACTTCTTGCGTTTCAGCTCAGCTTCGCTGAGCTGCAGCTCCTCAATTTTCTCCTTGAGGGACCTGTTCTCCTTTTTCTTTTTCTTATACTTTTCTCTAGAAACAGACAACGCGATGTGTAGCACATAACCATGTCCCTATTGGATGCACCCGCACCTGATTTGATTCACGCACCAAAATATTTGTGACACAACTGTGAGTCTAGTCAATCGTACAAATATATTTCAAGATATTTTACAAACTTCACGTCTCACGCGTTGTTTCTAGACTTTTGCATGTCAAAGCCGAATTCAATTAGTGCGTCTAGTACAACTTTTTTTTTTCTAGTACACGTCAAATATTCCAAGTCATGTGGCTAGAAACAGCAGCACATCTAGAAATAGAGTTCACGAGGACACACAGCCCTTTGTCCTCGTGGAATTTTTTGGGGTGGCGTTTAAGGGGATATGTGTCTGTCCCGTGATCTTTGTCTGAAAATCACGTGTCATATGGCTGACCATCAAACTGCTGAAAAATGTGTCGCTTCCACTCTGCAACCAAATTAGAATTTGAACTGCACGTCTACCTGCTTCAAACATGTACCTGTATATACAGGCTCAGCTTTCTGCATGTAACTACAGTTTTTTTCCAAATGTCTAACAACGAAACGTGAGGCTAACTGTTAGCGGTGTTAAGAGAGCAATTTTTGACACAGCGATCAGTAGTACGTACATCTAGACGTGTGCCTGCGTGTGCAGCATGCAGCAAGAGATTGCATGACAGATCAAAACATACGCCCAACAGAAGTAGACTGTAGTGGGCTTAACTTTTACTCTCCAAAGTTAAAAAAAAAACTTACGGTCTTCTACAAAAATGCGGTACAAAAATCACATTTTAATGTCCTACAATAACCCAAACTCCAGAAACCCTTGCAATGGACGTCTAGGTGATGACGACAATGCTATAATGTTGGGGGCGGGGCCATCTAAGTGTTGACCACGCTTCTACAAACACACGCCCAATCTACAGTATCCTCTACGACTCAAGGTGATGACTACAGTCCTACAAAGTTACAAACGCCCGCGTGTCTTTGATTCCCCGCGACGGTTATGCGTCAACCCTTGCGATATGTTATATTCGGTGTTTCCGCGCTCACAGGCATTCAAGCCCCGCCTGGTCCAATGACCTTCAAAACACGCTAAGAACACAACGACGGAGCCTGCTGTGAGAGGGTAGGAGGGGGAGGGGGTGAAAGAACCGACCCGTCTAGGAGGGAAGGAAGACAAAAGAGGGGGAGGAGGGACTACAACCCAAAACCAGCGCGTTCCATCTGTCGCGCGCAGTTGCGTTGCCTCCAAAAATAAGAGACCGCAAAGAGCATGCCGTCGAGAAAGCCAACAAACCTGCCATCCCCGCAGCGACTGGTTGGAACGATAAAGGTTCGGGTTCGTTGCCGTGTACTTCCAACGTTCTATAGGTATACCACTGATAAGGAAACTTACGTATAGAAGAGTCTTCCTAGTTCGCCGGCTGCTGCTTTGTTGATGGCGGGTCGTTCGTCGGCGGCGGTGGCATCGATGCCACCGATCCATCGGCATCCATCCACTAGCGGATCCAGACGGGGGAGAGGGTGGTCTCCCCCTCCTGTCAGCTCAGATTTGGGGGGGAAGGAGGGGGAGAAGAATGATTGGGAGAAGAAGGCATGAAGGGCGAGCACAAGAGGAAATAGGCAGATGTTTACGTTTTCCTTGGATTAAGGTACTCAAAAGCGCAAAATTTTCGCCTGCGGCGCTGTGGTTCTCTTTCCACTCCAGTTTGATTCGTAAGGGTGCTAAAAAATGTTTTCATTTTGTCATTTTGTCATTTTTTGTCTTTTTGTCATTTTTGTCTATTCCGCAGTAGTGTAGTTTGTGTGGTGAAAAGAAATTGACCTTCTCCCCCATCTGTCAGAAAATCCTGGATCCGCCAGTGCATCCATCGACAGCGATCGGACGCCCCCCACACGGCCAACGCCCGACTTCCCATCTTTACAGTACATACCCGTCCGCGCCGGCCTATCAACCGTCCGTCCAGCAGTTGACCAGTCGACCAGCCGCTCAGACGTCAACGCCCAAGCGCACTGTGGCCCACGACCGGCCAGCAATTCCCAAAGGGTCAGCTGCCGCCGGTCGCGGCGGCAACGGCCGCTAACCATGGCGGATGGCGGCGGCGGCGGCGACGGCCTCAGCTCGGCTCGTTCAGCCGGCGGCTCAGTGGCCGATGCTCGCTGCTTACTCTCAGCGTCGGTTCCGAAGGCACAGCTGCCCACGCTACATAGTTGCGGAAAGGTGACACTATACAATTACCGGTACAATATAATAATGCCAATTATCGCAGAGGCATACACGCGTCACACCGTGCACAGCACACGTGTAAGAAGGAGTGGGTAAGATTGAAGGGGCGGGTATGGCGCGTCGCTTCTTGCGGCGCCCCACATCATACAGGTGGCCCAGTCGACCTGCGCCCAACTCTTCCTTAATTACAATGGGGAGTTCGTTCCAGTAAACCTCACCTAACTTCAAATTTTTGTCCGCCATCGCCATTCACTTCGCACACACAGTTACACATGTAAGCGATATCTTTTATAAAATCTACTATAGCTAAGCATTCCAAACAGCGCTCTTAGCAACTGTGTTGTATGTAGGTCAATCGAATCAACAGGACCAGCGACGGGTTAGTATCTGGCATCAATTTCGACTTTGTCAGAGCCAGGGCCGAACTCGGATCTCATCGCCTCCATTATGGCAGGGCCTAGCCCACGACCAAGGAGAAGGTGTAAGTCAAAATACCTAATAGGAGGAGATAGATTTGAAAAGTAGTGTAGTGCAGGGGGGGGGGGGCTTTGGTGGATTTATGGTACCTACGTGTACCTTCTCGTCTTACGTACCATGTGTGCTTGAGTGCGTGCTTGATCGCGTGTGTTCATATTTAAAATATATAGATTATGTGACCGTCCGCGCCCGAGTTCCGTCCACGACCGAGTACTCGGGCCCGGACGGCGCCAAACCGTCCACGCCCGAGTACTCGGCCGCGGGTATAAGAGTAGTAGGGAAGGGACAGGGGTCATAGGAAGAAAGTTCGTCTTTGAAAAAATGGAACTATTACACAGCCCGCAATGCACCTAATCTCAAACCCCCTAAGACAGGGGTCATAGGAAGAAAGTTCGTCTTTGAAAAAATGGAACTATTACACAGCCCGCAATGCACCTAATCTCAAACCCCCTAAGACAGGGGTCATAGGAAGAAAGTTCGTCTTTGAAAAAATGGAACTATTACACAGCGCGCGCTGCGCGCTCCCCGCCTCTCGTCCCCTTCAGCAGTCGTCTCTCGCCGACGAATTTTCTTCCTATGAGCCCTGTCCTTCCATGTCCCCAGAATACACCGAAATATCTCGTGTATTACACAGCGCGCGCTCGCTGCCTCGCCGTCTCTCGCTGCCTCGCCGTCTCTCGTTGCCTCGCCGTCTCTCGATGCCTCGCCGTCCCTCGCCTATCGCCGCCTTTCCCCGACTCAGCCACCGACAAACTTTCGTTCACCGAAAACTTTCATCCTATGACCCCTGTCTTTCAGTGTCCTGAGAATACACCGATATACCCCGTCTTCCCGCGCACACGATGCAGCGCGTTCTCTCGTCATGCCGCCTGTCTTCGCCTCAACCACCGAAAAGTTGGTCGCGTGTCGTCGCAGCGCCGCCGTCGCAGCACTGCCGAAAAAGCCCTCAACTCCCCTGCGCCCGATTCGTTTCCCGCGAACCATCGCAGAAGTTACGACTACGACCTACGATTACGATTACGATTAGCGGCGCCTCGCATACACCTCAGCGTTGGCACAGGCACGTGTTATCGTCAGTGATGCTGATTGGCTCCCGAAAGCGAGCTTAAGTCTACGAGTCGTGCTACTGCCTCCATTTGCATTGGTTGTTCCAGTAGAAAGTCATGGAAGAAAACAGTCCCGTGTGTCATACGAAGTGCTGTGGATTAGAGCACTACGATGTGGAGAGCGAATGCCTAATTGGATCCGAAATCAAACCGAAAGTCAAGGCGAGCGGCGAATTCGAGTGTCCAAAGGTTTCGACTGATTCTTACTCTAAATACTCGTGAAGTTGTATGCAGATTTTGTCTTAGGCCGAAATCGCTTTCTCCATCACATTTTTTCTCGCGGCCGTGTGCAGAAATCAGGCGTACGCGCACGCTGGTGTCGCACTACACGCGCATCTCTCTCTGGGTCCACAGAGAGAGAGGGAGGAAGAGAGGGGGGGGGGTAGATAGCGCATCGAACGGGGGTCAGGGGGAGGGGGGCAGGACTCTGTCGCCGGTAAGGACTAAAAAAAAATAAGAACTTTAACTGGTGTGATTTTTGTACTCAAAAACTTAGAGAGATAAATGCTATTAACTTTACCTAAAAAGTTATACCGGCGTCAGGCGTCCTGTGGGAGAAGGGAGGAACCGAGGAGAGGGGGGCGAAGCGCGCAGCCAGCTCGGGACTTGGTGTAATTCCTAGGCTGCCGCTCGCCCCAACTCTCCTCGGTCAAGGCCTGAAAAAATGTCGCATTTGCAATCTGAAAGCGAATGTCACCAAACGCGCAAACGAACCGCTTGAAAGCGGGTGGTTTCACCCGCATGTAGCGCAGGTCCGCACCCGAGGTGTGCGGACCCTCCCGCAGCGTCCTCACAAAGGCGCCCGCGGGGCTCTGGCTCTGCCCAGAGCCATAGGTTTACGCAGCGTCGCAACGCGTCTATACCCCCCTCCCTGGTGTGAGAAGGTTTACACAGCGCCACAACGCGTCTATACCCCCCCCCCCGGTCCCCCAACCCCCCACAACCCCCCAAACCCAAACCCCTAGACATAGTTTTATTTTTATTAGGCTGTGCCACCAAATATTTTTTGCCCAAAATTTACCACCAATGGGGGGACCCTTGGGACACTCTACCCTCAAATTTATAGAGTCTAAAGCCCTGGCGTTCGGTAGTTATAAGCCGAAAGCTTCAAATTTTGCGTTTTTTTGCGCGATTTTTTGCCCTTTCGCCATTGTCTTTCGCGCAAATTGGCCCGCCCCTTCATAATTTGTTGTGTAACAGTAGCCCGCATACATGGCTGACAATGCGCCGAACTTGAGTTGCACAGCTCTCAAACGTCATGGGTGCAGATCTCACAAACGGCCTTGTACAATGTATGGGCGGTTTTGCAGTGTTGAGGATGCCCTGTGACAAACCTAATGCTATGAATGGTGTCACGGTACTATGTAGTACATAGTACACGATACAGAGCACACGATACAGTAGCAATGCACAGTTTGGCAGAAACCAGGCACTATCAAATCCAAACAGTCTAGAAGCTATAAACTACAGAATTACAAATGAGTGAAAAGTGGTCAGTATGTTCTCATTGAGCCCTTTCAAAATGGTCAGTTACAGAAATTCAACTCTAACTTTGGGTGAGAATCTGATTCTGACTCTTCTAACCCATTAGACCTACTTTAGAACACCATCAAACGTTTACCAGCTAGGCCCACCACAAACCACCACACAGTGGAGTACATATGTCTTTTGAACGTAGAGCCAGCCAGTAGCCCTGCCACCTGCTAGGTTACTCTGTAGTCCAGCTTCTAGACTGTTTGGAAATTTAAAAATGCATAGAAAAATGCGTGACACTCACAGACAGGGGCGCCCGGTGTGACGCCGCGACCGACCGCGTCGATTTGCAACGTTCCATCGGGGAACGAATTTGCCCAGACTACAAACCGAAGATACGTAATTCTCATTCAAGTGCAGCGCACTCTCTGCACCACACACACACACGCACGCACACACACACACACACGCACGCACACACACATACATACACAATACCATTGTCCCCCCCCCCCAAACCACTTCGACTACCCCAGCACCCAAATTTTGAATTTAGAAATATAGACTCACATTCGTCCTCAAAATGACCTTGCGGCCAGTTGGGCAACAACGCCCTGGAGTCGCGCGTCTCTTCCGGCGTAGCAGCAATGAGCTTTCCCACGCCTTCCACTCTCGCAGACGACGATTTTCGCGAAGACTTCCGCTGCGACGACGACATCTGCGAGTCACAGATGTGGTGAGTGCAAGGCGAGTCACAACACGCCGAAAACACCATAGGTACGATTTACGAAGGCTAAATCGTGCAAAATTCAGGGCAACCGCTTTACTCCGACAATGCTAAGACACTGCAATGAGGAAAGGAAAGGAAAGGACAGGAAAGGAAAGGAAAGGAAGGAAATTGAAGAAGCGAAAACACCAAGCCACGAAAACACCAAGTCACCAAGTTACCAGGACACAGCGCCACTGACAGGTGGTTTCATCAGATCAGAGACAGGGAAAAATACCGAAAAACAAAAGCCTCAAAAAGCACCGGAACAGAGCTAACAGGATAGAGCTAACCGCAACAACAGCTAACAGCAGTGGCGTAGCCAGGATTTGGTTTCGGGAGGGGGTACAGATTTCCAACTTTTTAACAGGGTCCCCCAGGTGCGCCGCAGGCGAAAATTTAGAGATTTTGGGCTACATTCGAGCATTTGAACCTATTCTTGGTTACTTTCGAGCATTTGAACTTATTCTGGGTCACTTTCGAGCATTTTGAACCTATTTTTGGTCTACTTTCGAGCAATTTTAACCTATTTTGGGTTGGCTCTTGGCTACGCCACTGGACTGGCTAACAGCTACTGGCCAACAGGTTCTCGCCGCCATCGTCGTCACTTCGTCGGCGGCATGGTCTTGGCCGTCGCCCAATTCACCCACGGCGGCAAGCTGACGGAGCGGTAACGAGCGCCGCGCTGCGGCTGCTCCTTGGCGGGGGCGCCGCGCTGCGGCTGGTCCTCGGCGGGGGCGCCGCGCTGCGGCTGGTCCTCTTGCGGCTCCTTTGGCGCGCTTCGGCGACGACATGTTCATTGGACGACGACATTGGACAGCCATTTCCGCTTCCCCCCCGTCTTCGCAGGTGGTGGCAGCCGCGCCCGACGTGTCCTGATGTGCGGCGTCGCTCTCCTCGCCAACCCCCCTCTCCTGGTTGTCAGTGGCGGTAGCAGCGTCGGCAGCAGCAGCAGCAGAGTCGTCCATGTTCGACGCAGCGCCGCCTTCCGCTACTTTCTTCTCGCCGCCGGCGCGGCGCGCTTTGACTTTGGCCGCTTTCCCAAGCACTGAAGCACACGCGCTGTCGTTGTTCTCGCCCCTCTCCTCCATCTCAGGGTCTTCGGCCGCCTGCGGAGTGGCACTGCTTGCATCTTTCGCTCCACCTGTCGCCCCTCCGCCGGCGCCATCTCCCAGCGAGCTGGCCCCGCCTTTGTCGGCGTCGACGGCGGCGGCGAGAGCCGCGGCGTCGACGGCGGCGGTAGGAGTCGCGACGACAACGCTCTCTTGCGAATCAGCGCCGGCCGCGTAGGCCCCGCCCTTCCCGCCGTCGTCGTCGTCGTCGTCAACGGCTGCACTGGCAGCCTTCACAACTGCTCTGTCCTTCCCTCACACGCGCAACTCACAGTTCTCTGCGATGGCGCTGGGGCCGCTGGCGCCAAAAACGCCCGTATCGCCTTTGTCCGCCACAGACTGGCAGCGCCGTTATTGTCCTTTGAGGCCGACGACGATATCGCTGCAAACCGGAACAATTGATTCATAAGATCGTTCCTCTTCACGCGCCTAGATCGGGGTTTTACGAGGGCCAATCTCCTTGTCCTTTCCATCGGCGTCGCTCTCTCATTTCCTTTATCGCCGCCGGCAGTCGTCTCCTCCATGCTGTCGAACAAAAAACAGCAATAATCAAACGATTTAAAAGCAAACAAAACTTTAGCACGCGATTATGCTGAGATAAACAAATCAAAAAACACTTGGCGCGCGATTATCCTGTGGCATGCCGAAACACCGGAATACCACGCTTGCGTCACGCTGTTACTGTACACTGTACACATTTTGAGTGCTTTGTTTGTCGCCACAGCCTAGTCAAGACGTATTCAAATTCAAGGTTCTTTCAAAACAAGCACACAGTTGACATTTCGACGCGCAGTTCACGGACATTTTACAAGTCAGACGACAGCTCGTACTGCCCATTAAGTGAGTCCAGCTCCGACCTGACGCTTGTCGCCACTTTTGCTGTAGTCAAAGTCCAACGGTTATTCAAATCGCGGAGACACCAGTGACGCACACTGAACGCACTGTAATGTTGTCATTTCACTAAGCGGACATTGCGTATAAAGTACGTACGGCAGTGTGCCTGGGAAAAATTCGCGCGCCGCTATCACAAAAAGGCAGGCTTACTGCGCAATGTCCGCACTGCGCATTGCTAACACCCCCCCCCCCCCTCCGTCTCGCGTACCGCTGCGTGTTTTGTAGCGGGGCACGCGCGCGTCGCTGCGACGGCGTCGCTAGCACTGCGACGGTCAGCGACATAACGGGACATCCCGTATGGGCTCGACGCTTGGTAATGAGCTACAGGTTCGGCCAGCTCCAACCACTACTTTAAGCTCCATACAGCATGTTCACATGCATGTTCAGCTGACGAACAAATGGCGACAAGCAACCACACAAGGGGTTCCATTCTCGACGCTCCAGTGCTCGGTGGGCCGTTTCAAGTGGCGCCTGATGCCCCGTGGCTTGGCAAGGTTCTCCAACGTTCCATAAACCGAGTACATGTTGATAAATGATAAATAATAATAAATGCCTTTTACATCACCCCTTTGCATCCCACAATCAATCAATTCTAGCACGACAATTATCACATAGGCGTCCAGTGACGGGCGCCTACGAGTCTGCCATACAAGAGAGCTTGAAGGGGGGGGCGTCTTTCCTCCCAATTTGTACAATGCGTCGTCCAGCAGACACTAGAAGACCCAGGCGTGACCGTCGCCCAGCGCTCGACGCAGTTACTCGTTTGCCTCAGCTTTGCCATGTTCCTTCCAGAGGCAGTCTTCAGACACGGCCAGCTCTACGGCGCCCTCTCCCGCGTCAAGGCTCCTCAGAGCCGAACCAAGACATGGGCGCGACCAAGACCAAGCACATCGTCTACAAGAAAGTGCTCACTTAATTAAGCCCGAGGCTAGCAGCAAGAGCACCAGTACCATTCAAAAGAGCCTGCCCCAGTAGGGTACGGAAGCCTCGTTCGCTGGTCGCATTGTGCTGCGCCACTCGCGCCACACTTCCACATTTACAGACGCGCACAAACAACGCACATGCACGCACGTACAGCATACAGATCCGGGCAGATGTCTCTTGGTGAACAGGGGCGTATGCGCCCGCGGACGCGTTCCCGGGACGCCAGGGACGCTGTTGCGCCCCAACGTTATAAGATGCTCTAGCGGGACAGAGGGGATGAATGCAATCTGGCCAATGAGTGCGCTAGGCAAGCCACTCTTGACCACGCGCGCCCGCCCCACTGCACTGCGTGTGCCGCGCTGCCCACGCCGCCCCCTGGGGCGCTCTCAGGCGCGGCGCGCGATTGGACAGCGCATGGTTCCATAGGCGTCCTTTCATCCTTCCCTTTGCCTACCCTTTAGCGTTGGGGCGCGTTCCGCGCCCAGGGACGCATCCAGGAACGCAAAACCAAGAGACATCTGCCCGAAACTGTACGCATTAGTGGCGCAGCCAGGATTCGATTTCAGAGAGGTTACTACGTTTAATTTCGGTGAAGCACTCTCGCAGAAGGGGGCAACAAATATGATTGATCGCACAAACCTGCAAAGCGGACATTCATCAAGATCGAATAAAAACAAAAGTTGTTGAAAGCAAGCAAACACAGGTCGATCAAGCACGATCACCATTGTCACGAGCATCACCAAGGCACTTTACAGGGTTAAAGTTTCCTGGGCCATAAGTATTTACTGAGGATAAGTTGGAGAAGCGATGCTCGCATGGCCAGAGATGCAGCTTTGCAACAGCTCCTGATGGGTCTCTTGTGTGGCGCGTCGCTTTGTCGCTCGGATGGCGGGCGGGGGGGGGGGGACAGTCCCATTGTCTTGCCTGAATCGTCTCCTACATAACGTCCTTCATCGCTGACTGTAAGACTCACGTCTCGTTCTTGGGCATTTTGAATAGTCTGTAATCTCACAGTAAACCAGATTGCACAGGTACATCGCACAATTCTGCTTCTCACATTGTACAAGCGTGCAGTTGTTGTAAACTTACGGAGCAATGCAATGCAGCTAGAGGTACCTAGCAAGTAGTGTAGTGAGTGATGCCAAGTGTACACACACAAACTGGCAAGGCAGGCGTTATCAGCAGAACTGGGCTGGGAGCTGGGCTGGAAGTGTTATTCTATCTCTTGCTGCATACCTACTGCAGTACTGCACACACAGGCGCGTGTTATCATCTATACGCGTACCGTAAACCCTATCATTAGCCTCCCGGGGGCTAATTGTTTTGTTCGAGCTCTAGGAGGGTGTATTAAGATATAGGGGTGGGGGCTAATTATAGGGGGAGCTTATGAACTGGAAGTGTCGATGTGTGGGAAGCTTTGCGGTCGAAAAGTCGCGTGGAGGCGATTTTTAAGGGAAAAAGACGCTGCACACATTGGTACACTCTAACACACTCGCACATGCATTCATGTACTTCAGGTCTTAAGAGGGTGTAAAATTATAGGGGGGGGCTAATTATAGGGTTTACGGTATGTACGTACTGCTTGTGTGCAACGTGTCCTCCTCATTAAGGTTCCTTATCCTTATTAAGAAATGTGTTAAGGAGTCCTTAACAGAATTCTTCACCGCTAACAGGTAGACCTTTCGTGTTAGATATTTGAAAAAGCTACAGAAAGTTGTGCCTGGATATACTCATGTGAAACAGGTCGACATCTGGTTCAAACTAAATTTAAATTTGTTTTCCAGAGTGGAATCACGCGTGTATACAACAGTTTAAATGACACGCTTTTAACAGATTTATGTTCAGCTTCCTTTATGACACATGATTTTTAGACGAAGATTACGGGACATGCAAATATAGGCATTGTAGGCAAATATCACACCATACAAACTAAACAGTACAGTAGCAGTAAGTAAGTATCCCCTGCTCCTGCTGGGTCAAAACACAAACCACACGCAGCCTGCCTGCCTTTAAACTGGTTAGTTTACCTGAGTTGACTGACTGTCACAACCCTTGTGGAAGCGCGTCAGCTTGGTTTCACCTGAAATGCTGAGAGTGCATGTGATCACTTGCATACCGTACACTAGAGCATAGTTTCAACCTCTTCTTTTTCGGGCCACTATTGGAGGAGGGCACTACTATCGATTTTACGAACTGGAACATTTACGGTAGATACGTTACCTGTACGTACTTAGCTGTATATTTCAAATTTGTTCAGGCTTACCTTTGCACTCGAACGTGTAGCACAGTTGACCAGTGCCCTGATTCGTAGCTTCCGGTCTGCTACATACCTATGCCAACGCTGGTACATGAGGTGTGTGCACTAGTAGATCGGCGTGTGCCGGTGCGCGCTGACAGCGGCGGCGCCGGCCCCAACGCGATGAGCACCAGATGCCCAGCATTTGAGACGAGGTGTCCGCATTCAGCCACGTCAGCAAAGGCGGCGTGGTTGATTGGCATGGGATAGACGGATGACGCATATGCGTTGGCGCCAGCGTCCGCTGCGCGTCACATTCACATCATGCATGGTGTTTAGCGCAGGTGGTGCTTGCCGGGGGAACGTTGAGCTGTGAGAGGCGGGGCCCAACGTGGCGATCTCAACAGATGAGTGATAGCGTGAGAGCAGACGTGAACGGCTGGATCGTCAGATTCATGCAGCTGTCGAATGCACGCTCAGCGATCTATCAAATGCATGCTAGGCAGCAGAAACGGCTAAAGCTTACGACTCAACAAATATCGCGATGCAGACAAATAGCGAACTTTCAAGCAAATATCACACTTCACGCACAACTGATGACCATGACTGCCAGCACAAGCATAGCATGCGAATTTTGTGTTTTCAATGCCAGCGCAATCAATTTGGTTGCTACAGCGGATTCACAAGATTCATTGCCCTCCACACACTCTTGTGGTCAAATGTAGGTTTGTTGGACCTCCCCAATCCTGGCACCAAATTCCAAATCTGCCTCTGGCCTTGTTCAGTGATCACTCGCCGCGCACTGCCGTGTTGTTGTCGTCTAAAAAAATCGCTCGTATTTGGCTCTTAGACCTTCGAAATCTAATTTAATGCAAACGCATCAACGAGCGCACGTCAAATATTCGTCTGGTAAATAACCGCAAACAATCGATTCACTACAATGAAACGACTATCGCTATTTAATGATCGCAAGATCGCAAAAACTGGCATGCAGCACAAAGCCGCAGCTTGTCCGCTTTCGGCCAGACGCGGTCCATGGTGTTCATTAAGCTTCGACAACTCAATCTGCATTCCACCGCCTCTCTTGCCGTCAAAGTGGCTGCCACGCAACATGAGAGGCAGGCGTTCCAGCATACTTGAAGTGTCGTTTTCACGCTTTTCCACGTCTATTTTCAGTCGTCTTACCCACGGCAATGGCGGCCAACTGGCCGCCTCTCGCTGGAATGGGAAGAGTTTTATTACTCTTACTCGTTGTACAGTTTTCTTCCCTCCCAACGCCTGTTTACTCGCAACAGCCGCCCCCGGGTGGCGCCCTCTAATAGACGCCCATTAATCCTTTTCCTCAAACTACCTACTCCTCGGGCCGAAGTCGGCCGACGCGCCGCCAGTTGTCTCTAAGCGCTTTCCATCCATTAGCAGTCGAAACCTCGCGTCTCCCTATCTGCCACCCCCCCTTGTGTCGAAAAGCGCGACTGAAAAACTGAAAATATGCCAAAGTGGAGACGCGACGCTTTTGCTGATGACGACAGTGGTGGGGAGTCGAGCCTGCGCCACAAGGGCGCGACTATCAAGAGAGAGAAGGGCGGCGACGACAAGGACGACGGTGACGTCCAACCGCCTTCTCGCCGAGAGCGATCACCCGACCGCACGAGCGCCAAGAGGCAGCAGCGGTCCGCCGAGCTCCGAGCCAACCGGCGCATTGCCAGCGACGACGACGACAACAACGACGACAAGGAGGAGGCCGGCCGGCGTCACAAGGGCGCGACCAAGCAAGCTGACGCCAACGACACCGATGACGACGGCGCCAACGACGGCGACGATGAAGCCGGCGACGATCGACCGTCACTTCGCCGTCGGCCATCCGCCTACGGCTCTCGTGGCAAGAAACGGTCCGTCGACCGCAGAAGCAAACGTCAGGTCGCCGGCGGCGGTGACGACGACAGCAACGACGACGACGACGAAACGGCGACGCCACGGGCCGCCTTCTTGGAAGCAGGACCGACGACGACGACGTCATGTACATTTCGGCGTGCACGTTCTTCAAAAAGAACCTCCGCTTCAAACTCGGCCAGTACCACATCTTTGGCAAGGTTAGCCGGTTTATTAACGACTGCCGCAACGCTTGTTCTAAGGCTCACTCTCACTTTTCCCGAAGACAATTGAGTCGAAAAATCACGCGTTGGACTCGGGCGAGGTGTTGGTCGTCCGCTCATTTCCTGGCGCCCAGCGGAGGTAAGAAAGCCCATTAAGACTTTTTCTGTCACTTAGCCCGAGAGTTTCCCTTTAGAAGTGAGGTTCACAGTAGGCTACTAGGTACTTGCCAACACGGAAACGGGGCTACGAATATACAAAGTACAATTACTGCTTTACCACCGAACTCGCTAAGCTTTCTCTGGACACTCTGGGGCCCGATGAAGCGCGAAATTCGAGATGAAGCGTATCCAGCAGTTTGTGCCGCCTCACGTAAATCCGCGTGTCGAACGCAAGTTGCCTGCTTTCTGACGCCGCCCGTCGCCCAGTGCGCCCATGGGCACGTGTTCTGCGAGACGTGCGTGGCGACACTCCACACGTGTCCCACGTGTCGAGAGGACCTTGACCGGAGCTCGAAACATCGAGGTCGCGCGCGCGCTGGGGCTGCTGCGGATCGTCTGCGAGGACTGCGGCGCTGCGTTGCCGTTGTCGCAAAGAGCGGTGCACGACAGGACCGAGTGCGGCACCGTCGAAAGCTAGAGACGAAGACGTCGCCCTCCACTCGGCTAGGCTTTCTATTCACGCTTTTTTTTTCTCCCTATTTGCTTATTTGCTTAGTTGCGATTGCTTGCCTTTGATAAAAATATGCGATCAAATTTTTTTTTTCGATTTGCTGTGCTATTGTATCCAGAGTCTTGCCTTGCTCTGGCATGTTCGTCGTTCGTGTTTGTCCATGATGTCGTCCTCCAAGCGTTCCGAGAAATGTGTCTGTCGATAATGCACACTTTGAAAAACGATGATCTGGTGTCAGGCCAGATAAAACATTCTTGTTTTAACTAATCCTGTTGAAATGTTGCACTTGTGTAAGTAAAGGATTGAAGTATATCATATTAAAATTTCAAAGCAATTGGACCATGGAGACACAAATGGCACATCGTTAAAGTTGCTCCAGTACCTGTACCTGATCATCTTTGTTGTACAGAGTGTTTCATATACCTATTCCAGGTTTTTGTCAACATGGTCTGTGGCTGCATGCAGGGAATGCACAATTATCGCAGCGGAATGTACAATTATCACAGCGGTCTCTCTCGCAACTGCACATGCACTAATGATATACGTACCTACCTACCAGTTAGCTAAGCGATGACAAATTTCAGTTACGTGTATGTGTGTGTGTCTCCAAATGTGCAGGCAATGGTGCCACCATCCAGTACCCATTCCACACCAGATTGCAGTCTCGCTGTTTGTTGCATGGCAAGCGCGATATTTGTCATCATGACAATTGAGTGACTCTGGTGCACTAATAACTCTGAACTACATGATGAAAACCGAGGTATGTGGCATGCCAGACGATGAAGCAGAAGCTTTCTCGTGGAACGTCACAGCACACTCCTTCGAACAATCCCACGCCTTCGTCACCGCGAACACGCTTCCGCACTCGCTGTCGATCAGCTTTGTGATCTCGGCCCATTTCGCCTCCCTTCGCGACGCCACTCCGGCTTTTTTGTCGGTGACGACAAAATCGAGCGGCTAATTTTGTACAACTGGATCATTCCCCGAATCGCGATGACTGAGCACTGAGCAGAGCAGACAATTTCTCACATGGCCATGGCGCAGGGACTGCGCCGTGTCCCACACGACGTCCGCGACGCGGGCCAGGCCCACGCGCTCGATGGCGCGCCTAAGCGCCGCTCTCTGCGCTGGACACGCAAAGTCCGCATTAAAAGAACCTCTCGACTTGCTTGAGCACTGGCCGCAGCGCCGCGTTCTCCTGCTCGCCCAGCAGTAGGGCGAGCCAGTCAACTTGCAGGCCCAACCGACCTCACGGACGCGAGGCTCCGGACGAGCGCGCGGGACGAGTCGGCGTCCATCTTCAGAGTTTTTTCGGCTGCTTCAGATTTTCTTTCAGGCTTGGGACACTGGGAGTGAAAAGCTGCCGATGATCGAGAGGCAACGAGGACGTCGGCGGAAGGGAAGCCAGCCAGTCGGCCCAGCTTAGTCGCGCGCTCCACCCATTCCCGCCGCGCTTGCTGCAGGCGGGGGCTCGGGGAGGGAGGGAGAGAAGGAGGGAGGGAGAGAGGGAGGGAGAGAGAGACAGGGAGGGAGGGACGGAGGGACGTAGGGGGGGGGGGAGGGTGGGAGAGTGTCAGGGGACCCGCGGGCCAAGTGGCGGCCAGCCCGCCGTCCGCCGCAGCAAGTTTGCTTTTTTCGGGGGCGGCGGCGGGTAATCGAGGCCCCGCCGCCCGAAAACCCGCTGGCGGGTGGGAGCGGCGGCCAACCCGCCAGCCGCCCACTCCCTTCCTCTCAGCAGTGCGCGGAGAGGGGGCGGCGGTGGGTAATCGGAGCGCCACCGCCCGAAAACCCGCCGAACGTTTGTAGCGCCAAAAGACCGTAACACAAGACCATAAACTGTCGTCTTGAATCGCACGCAGCCGGATGAACTTTCGAAAACGCTAAGACAAAGGACTACCCATTGAGGCGCGCTGTTTAGTGGGACACTGTATGGGAAAGCTGTACCATTCTCTGCTACCATATTCAGACTATACAACTTTAGCCTAAGCGAGCACACAACAAAGGTCAATAGAGGATTAAACGCATATTGTGTACTCCATAAAGGTTACGGCAATGCAAAGGAAATGCAATGTATATAGGTAAATAGTTTATGGAACATGACATTTAATGGCTTTTAGACGTTGAGCAGTCAGATGAATACATTTATAGTACGTGTTTCTGCCTTTCTTTGCTTTGTGCTTGCCCTTGATTAGTGCATAACGGTTGTTTTTCTTCCTTAATAAATAGAAATAAATTTCGAAATAAAATATATCAATTCGTGACAACCGTGCGGCCCCGAGTAAGGCGCCTTAGAAAACCATCAGAATGGGCTCATCATGTGTCGGATGGAAGCTGACGTCGCCGACATTCGCGAGCGCGAGATTAAAGTGAAGATGTTGTACAATTAAAAGTTGCACATTATTTTTTAATGTTCGTTTTAGCTGGTAAAGGAGACGGTGCGCGATGATCGTGTCCGGCTCTGGCGTCACATGGGCTGTGGTGGGCGAGCGCTGCAACGTTCTACCAAAGCTAGGCGGGTGCGCTTTGCTCTTCCAAAATTGTTGATTGAAAAGCGTCTGTCTCTTGAGTGAGGTGAGTGAGTGCGTGCGTGCGTGCGCGCGTGCAGGCGTGGTGAGCGAGTGCGTGCGTGCGTCTAACGGCGTCGTCAGCCGTCAGTCGCTGTCAGAATTTGTACGGCATTGCTTTGCATTTGTGTAGGTGATGAGAAGAGAGGCGGCACTGTGGCAGTTTTCTCCTTACGAACGGACACTGCGCCCGGCGCCGCGACCGACAGGAGCACTGCGCACGGTGAGTTGCGTGTCGTCGCCGTTGCTGTTGCTCTTGTTCATAGCTGCTCGTTTCCCCCTTTCTTCCCCGCATGGGAACCCGTTCAGGTTCTTCTCTGCGGTTTATCAAGAGGCACTGTTCTGTGCGAGGCATCAGAGGAAGATCGCAATCTCCTTTGAATTTTGAACAGAGTTACAACTGTTGTTGAAGAGGCAGTGAATGAGGTTCGTTTTGCTTTTTGGATGTCGTGCGTGCGTCACGTGCGTGCGTGTTCTTAGCATACCTGCCCATTGGGGGGGGGGTTACCCCCTCCCCTGGAAGACCCTATCCTGAAAGACTTTCGGGATGAGGACGACCCCTCCCCTGTCGTTCATTTTCTGGAACTTCAAGTCAATTTATCTTGCAAAAATATTTTACGTTTTGGGTCCATTTTGAGGCGAAAAAGTACCATTTTCTGAGCAATTTCAACGTATAAAACCATCCCGAAAATCCTAATTTACCCACCCCCTGCCTTCAACAAATTTGGCGATTTACCCCGCCCCTGGCCCTTTCTGTGGGCACCTATGGTTCTTAGGGGTTCACACCTGTGTAACGGGGTTTGATCAAAGGGGGGGGGGGGTGGTGTAGATGCCCTGAATTTCATTTCATTGTTTCATTTTAATAGCAAGTCGCAAATCAGTCTAGCGCAAACTATTCATGCGTATTGCATAAACTTGCTTGATAGTGCCTAAAACGATCCTCCTTGTTTGGGGTCCCCAACATAGTGCAGTACCGTCCGTATTTCACCATTTAGAAGAAGGGAATTTGTCCCAATCACTGGCGGATCCAGGATTTTCTGACAGAGGGGGGGAGTAGGTCAATTTCTTTTCACCACACAAACTACACTACTGTGGAATAGACAAAAATGACGGTATTTTTTAGCCCCTTACGAATCAAACGTGAGTTGGAAGAGAACCACAGCGCCGCAGGCGAAAATTTTGCGCTGCCCATTTCCCCTTGTGCTCGCCCTTCTTTCCTGCTTTTCCCCCTGATCTCTCCCCCTCCTTCCCCCCCCCCCCCTACTGTGCTGCCAGGAGGGGGAGACCCCCCTCTCCCCCCTGTCTGGATCCGCTAGTGGTCCCAATTGGACTAAATGAATGGCAGAACGTGAATGCCAGAAGGGTGAGAGGTGAATGAACTCTTCCGAATCAGAAGCCATTCCCCCCCCCCATTCCGCCCCACACGGACACACGGGCGTGCGTGCACGCTTGTTGAGTGAGTGAGTTCGTGCGTGCGTACGTCTGCTGAGAGCGTGCATCCGTCAGCGTAAGAATGTGTACGGCGTTGCTTTGCATTTGTCGTAGGAGGCTGTGGCGCTGTGCGGAGCCGCTCTAGGCGAAGAGCGCCAGGCTGCCCTCCGTTGTCCGCTACATGCTCGAGTTCGACTCGACGGTCAGGCGGAGGGAGGCAGTCGGCGACCTCGAGCCAGCCGCGGCACCGCGGTACCGGCACGGACGGACACTGCGCCTCTGCTCAACTTTGACCCGCTCTCAACTCTCCGCGCCGCGACAGGAGCACTGCACACGGTGGTGAGTTGCGTGTTCGTAGGTGCTATTTGGGTTTGGAGGCCATTGGGGACGGAGGTCTAAACCCTACCCAGCCAGGGTGTAAAATTTTGAAGGGGGGGGGGAGGGTCAGAATTGAAACAAATGTGCACCAAAATTGCGTGTAAACTATAAATCGGCATTTTTGTTGGTCCACATCACGTTGGTTCGTTTGATGCTCAGACACAGAGGACGCTAACATAGGTGGCACACCCTGGATTAGTCCGGGATTTCTCATCTGAAGCGCCAAGGGATTTCGCATTTCGCAGGGTGCCAGAAGGGGATTTCGCATATCGCGAAGGGGCTGGTCAAGGGGGGGCAGCTCCACAGCAGTTTAAAATCGATGGGATTGCGCAATGCTCCATGGGAGGTGGAAACTAAAATAGCAGCTATGCTCTGCTTGTGAGTGCGCGCGTGCCGACGTTGCAGTGTCGTCGCATGGGAGGGGCAGTGCGTGGAGGCCTCGTGCGCGGCGCTGGCCGCCGTCTTGGCGCATTTAGTGCGTCAAAATTCAACCACGTACAGTTAGGTACTGCACGCGTCTGTTGTCGCCTCAAAGGCGCCGCCGCTTGGCCTATGCTTCGACGCTTGCTTTCACCGTTGAAATGTGTTGGAAGGATGGCGAGAAGTCAGGCTGACCGAAATCCGACTCAAACAAACCGCGGGAGCCCAGCCACAACGGCGGCGCATTTAGTGCTTCACAATTCAACTACATACAGTTACGTATTGCAACGCGTCTGTTGGCGCCCCGAAGGCGGCGCCGCTTCCTACACTTCGACGCTTGCTTTCACCGTTGAAATGTGTTGGGAAGATGGCCGGCATTCGAGCTGGCTCGAAATCCGACGTAAACAAAGCGCAGGGGCTGCACGTGTTGGTCGCAAATGTATTACGTGTGTGGGCAAGCTATTAGGCTAGAGTTGTATAAGTCTGAATATGGTAGCAGAGAATGGTACAGCTTCCCATACAGTGTCCCACTAAACAGCGCGCCTCAAAGGGTAGTCCCTGTCTTAGCGTTTTCGAAAGTTCATCCGGCTGCGTGCGATTCAAGACGACAATTTATGTCCTTGTGTTACGGTCTTGTGGCGCTACAAACGTTCGGCGGGTTTTCGGGCGGTGGCGCTTCCATTACCCGCCGCCGCCCCCGCTCCGCGCACTGCTGAGAGGAAGGGAGTGGGCGGCTGGCGGGTTGGCCGCCGCTCCCACCCGCCAGCGGGTTTTCGGGCGGTGGGGCCGCATTTACCCGCCGCCACCCCCGAAAAAGGCGAACTTGCTGCGGCGGACAGCGGGCTGGCCGCCGCTTGGCCCGCGGGTCCCCTGACAGGAGAGAGGGAATGTTTGTTGCATGGCAAGCGCGATATTTGTCATCACGCGCGGTATGTATTTGTTGGCAACGGCGATGTTTATTTGGTGTGATAGCAGAATTAGATCGGATAGTGCAACAACATATACGGATATGAAAATGTTGCCGCTTCAGAATTTCACCCAAGCAAGTCTGCAAAGAAACATTCGTTGTCGTAATCATCACTTGCAAGCTTCTTGAAGTACTTTAAGGTTTTACTTGTGCTTGCGTAGTGCAATTTTAGAGAGATGATCGGATCAGCGGCCTTAAGCATTAGCCATTTTATAGACATAGACATTTCATCATCATAGCCAACCTCTTGCATGTGTCCATGGTCGAAATTGCACGATTTGCTCGAGTTGTACGCACCGTTAATAGGCACATATGTACTTTGCGTAGTGGGCTGGGGTTTTGTCCTCTTTGCAGTAGAACAGCCAGATGGTGACTTAAAGCAGACTGAGTTTAAAATGTGAGTAATTACTTCCTTTGTTATGCAGAACAGGACGAGTAGTAAAGACCTCTCCTGTTTTCTTTTTCAACAGTTTGGATGCAATAGTTTACTGTCCAAATAGAAACCAAAAGAGTAGTGTTTGAGGTTGGTCAACAGCCAAATTAAAATTTTGTTTTCAAAAATGTGAAACCATTCTACTCTTGCACCAAAACCCGAACTAAATTGTATTTGTTCAATCAATATTTGTTCAATGTGAAATTTTATTTTCAAAAAAGGTGGTCAGTCTACTTTTGTGCCCCAAACAGAAAAATCGGTCTTTGTGAGTGACATCCAAAGTAAAATTTTATTTTCCAGACGTAATGTTATTACATGTTCATTCTACAACTACTTGATGTTGTTGACAATCGGTTTAGCTGTTGATTGTTGTTGTTGTTGTCGTTGTTTACGCTTTGCGTTTTGGGCGTTTTGACGCACCAGCGGTGGCGGTCGGGCGGCCAGAGCCGCGAAGTCGCTGGGCAACTGGTCCAGCTGACGCCTGAGCGAACCAGCTCATGACGGACTGGGCGGTGGGGGGGGGGGGTCGGTCGGTCGCTCGTTCGATGCGCCGGTGGTGGGCCTTCTGCATGAGAAGCGGGCGCAGCAGGGCGCGCCGGGCGACCCGCCGCGTTCGCTCTATGGTCGAGCGCTCCTGGGCCACCCGGCAGTGAAGGAGGCCAGACCGTGGAGGGCCTCGAGCGCGTGACCGCCGGTCAGGCCCGAAAGGGAGCCCACCATTGCTGTCAGCCACGTGAGCTTTTGGCGCTCCATCTCCTCTGTGAGGGTGACGAGCGTAGGCGAGCGCAACCGCTTGTGCGGACTCGCACTCACCGCGCTGGGCGCGCATGGAGCTTTGTTGGCCAGCGGCGGCGTTCCTCCTTCGGGCGGTGGCACGGCTTTCTTCTTTTTGGGAGCGACTGCGATGGGCTCGGCAACGCCCGTTCGTGCGTCCCGCACGCTCTCCAGCTCGGAGATGGCCTCGACGAGAGGGGCGCCCATCGTTTCCTTAAAACAATTCGTGCGTGTCATCCTATAACTCCTAATAGCGGCAGCAGCAGCGGCGGCGGCGGCAGCAGGGCTTCCAAAGCAACGGTCAGTGACGACGACGAGCTGAGCTTACATACATACATACCAATAGCTCTTTGGCCTGCTCGGCGTCCAGCACGCTGTTCTCAGGGTGGCTCGCACTCTTGGAGTACTTGACATACCCCGGCGAGCCGTCCCTGTCGGCCTGGAAATAGCCGATCTCGACGAGGATCGCTAGAGAATGAGTGGGTAGCGCAGCTATCGCATTGGTTGCTCGCGCGCTCACTCACAGCCGCCCGGCTTTAGCGTGGGTCTGGCGGCAAAAGGCAAAGGTCTGATAAGAGCGGACGCACACGCACGACCGGTTGAACTCAAAGCCGTCAAGTATGCCAGTCCCGTCATGTTTCATCATCATTCTACACCGCCTATGGCGTCGCTGTTGCCCACCCCAATCAAAAATAAACTCTGACGCAGTGGCAAGCCGTTGAGCAGTATGAGTACATTGTACATCAGAACAAATATGCAGGCTGAGTGTGTAAACGAAAGAGCGGTCGTTCAGTGGCATCGAAAAAAGTATAGGAGCAGCAGAACGCGTGAGTACTGTCGATGACGCCTGCTACCGTTGAGACGACAGGATCTGGCTCTGAATGCACTCCGAAGTCTCTCGGAAGTCTTCGAGATCGTTCACAGACCAATGTTCTTTAAAAGAGTCGCAATCGGGCCCTTCGGATCAGCCACCAGCGCCTGTTGATATACACCAACGCTACAGGCGAGTAAAACTCGTCTTTCAGGCGTCTGCTGGCGGCACACCAATACCACAGGCGAGCAGCCAAGATTCAAATCGGCACCAGCAGAACCCACTGGATTTTCAATGGAGCCATTGTTGAGTTTGACTCTTCAAAATAGATTTAAAGGGGAGTGGTCACGTTTTTCAACATGGGCTGAATTTCGGCGTGCAGAAAGGCTGGTCACTAAGAGGCTGAATCGCGTTAAAAACCCCCGTCGGCGCTTCGCATTTATTGGGGAAATTGCAATCGACTGAAGAAATTCAAATATTTGCGGTGCAGTAGTCCTAGAAGAATGAGCGTCAACAACGGCCGCAAATCTGGTTCCGGGCCGATACGCCAAAGCGGATACGCCAAATGTGCCGATACGCCAAGGATGCGCCAAACTTCGCACTTCAAACAAACAAAACAAACAAACAACAAACTAGAACTTCGCAAATTCAGCGCAAAAACTAACAACAACAACAATATTTTCAATGTCGCATTTTATGATTGTCGCATTTTTGTTTCATTTTGCATTATATAATTTATTTCTATATTTCTGTGTTACTTGTTTCAGACATCCAGAATGAGGTGGATGAATTACAGACACAATGGGTCAAGAATTGGGACAAACTCGAACGCATTTGCACTCTGCAAATGGTTCATTGAGTTTGAGCAAGATTGGCAGTTCGCCATGCAGTGTTTGAAGCGCAGATAGAGCGCACTACAGCTACGTATGGAGTCGGCTCGAATCAGATCAGACAAAAAGTTGAACTTTGTTGATATATGCACACTTGTCGACATGTGTGACATTTGTTGGGGAATTCTGCTGAAATTGATCTGATCTAATCCATCCTATCAAATGTTGCAGCCGTTGTGCTTCTTGCTTGCCTCTGTCCAGCAGGAACAGGTATCGTAGGTACCAGATGGGTCATGGCAGTGGAGGGTCCCTGGTGTGCTCGAGGAAGCGGTTGGGTGCAGGCGTGAGAGTCGAAGCCCAGGTCACGCCAATGGTGTGTTGGTCTGTCGTGTGCAATGAGTTTTCCTGCACACATGTTTTCTGACTCGACCATCGAACAGAGTGCCCGCCTCGACAGACGGACAGAGGCTCGCCGCACTAACAATAGTCGTAAGACAATAGCGCCACAGCGTGGGAGAGACTCAGCGGCACAGCCTTTTGAAAGCAGCGTCCCGTTAACGATGAGAGAACGCCAACGCACAATAGACCCGCCAGAGGTCTGCCTACTCTGTGGGTGAGCGCCGACCCAAGAGTTTGGTCATAACAACGCAACCTAGTGCACACGCGAGTGCGGTAGCGAGAGCCAGACACACCAATCACAGGACTATACCTTTTCCAAATTCCTCCCTCACTAATCTCTCTCGACAATTATCACCGGACCTCTGCATTTTCTGCTTCTGCTGCGATTCTGGAGCACCTCGGCACATGGCGGCCGACCAGACTTGCTGCCGAACTACAAGAATTTCGACGTCCCACAGACAGCGAACCTATAGGTGATGGGGGAAACGTGGACGCACTATGTTCGGGCCTTGTCACAGTCACCATGGGACTGAAGAATGGTCAACGCCTGAGGACAGCGTTGCGTGCGTGCTCCTGGTAGTTCCGATGCTCGCCTACAATCTGTTCGGTGCGCTCAGCGATTCTGCAAGGAAAAGTGGTGCAGTTCGAGCATGGTTGGTGCCTGGTAAATGACAGCAGCAGGGTGGGCCAGCCTCCACCTCTTTGTGCAAGTATATCTCCGGGGTGGATGAAGCGATTTTGATGAAATTTGTAACACATGTAGCAGTCAATCTAACTTAGACTTCCACCAAGTTTCAGCTAGATCTATTACGTTGTTCAAAAGTTACGCACGAAACAATTTGTATACGATAAAATGTGTGTTTTCAAAGAACTGTAGTGTTTTTTGAAACAAAGCAATTTTTGCGCAAGTATGTTGCGGCAGAAATTGTTTTGGAACAGCGCGTTTACATTTAGAATGATTTGACAAAGCGGACAATCAAGCTGAAGTTATTCGTCGATCCAATGTTGAGTTCCCAACAACAAAAGCGCCGTCACAGAACACTGTCTCAGCGACCGTAAACCGCTTCCAGGAGACTGGCGCAGTTACTAATCGCCCTCATCCGATGCCATAGCCAGTCAGGAGGACTGGATCAACGGAAGAACGCGTTTTGCGTGCGATTGAGGAATCGCCACAGCAGTCGACACAAAGCCAGTCGCCAGAGAATGTACATATTTTGTCGCACAAATTGTTTCGTGCGAAACTTTTGAACAACGTGATAGATCGAGCTGAAACTTGGCAGAAGTCTAAGTTGGATTGACTGCACGTGTTACAAATTTCATTACAAACTCGCTTCATCCACCTTGGAGATATGCTTGAACAAAGAGGTGGAGTCGAAACTGGCCCACCCTGTAGTAAGCTACTTGAACAGAGATGGTTTTCTGAGAGGATGCAGTAGTGTGCGTAGTGTGCCGAGGTTTTGTCCTGTTTGCAGTAGAACAGTAGGATGGTGACTTAGGCTGGATTTATACTGTAATGTCCGTGTGAAATCCGCCCCTGTGCGCCGCGCCGTGCCTGTCGTGCCTTCCTTGCCCACCTCGTCCATGACCAACGATCTCCCTATCCCCCCGTGCATTCTATGCAAATTCGCCGTGCAACGACCTTACGATCTTACGACTGCCTTCTGTAGTCCGCGAGCGGCGCGCGTATCGATTAGTTTGAATGTCCACCCCCTCGCCACGTGGCCACTCCGCCCGTTGCGTCAGTCTTGCCCGGCCGAGTTTGTAGTCTTGTGTCGTGTGGACTCCAGCCCTTGGCGCTTGTGAAAAGTCGCCCGCCGTGCGTTGTTCTGTCGGATCTGCCAGCGACGCATGTGTGTGCGCCGACTCTACCTCGTCGCCCGCGTTGGTACAAGGAAGTATCGCGTCGGCATCTCCTTGTGGGCTGAGAAGGACACAGCGCCGCAGCGCAGCAACGAGGGAAGGTCCGTTTCCGTTAGCGTGCGCGCCGCGTGTGTCGACAGGAAAGAAGCTAGCGAAAACGCGAGCCAGCTTGCTTTCGCGTCGGAGTCAGAGAGTCGGTCGGCGTCCCTACCCGGTACGTGTGTGCGTGAGTCGCTGGGCCCTGCGCAGGAGTCGCCGCCCGCCCGCCGCCGTACGTAGAAGGCCGCGATCTCGTCTCCAGGAGTTGTGGGAAGTAGGAAACGCGTGTGTGAGCCAGGACAGAGGTCTGGCGTCGCGCATCGCGGCTGAGTTTTGGGTAGCTCAGCAACGGGGTACCCGGCCTGCCTAGCCCCCTGCCCC
This sequence comes from Paralinhomoeus sp. GSCO2_6, assembly GCA_030248085.1. Taxonomy (NCBI): domain Eukaryota; kingdom Metazoa; phylum Nematoda; class Chromadorea; order Monhysterida; family Linhomoeidae; genus Paralinhomoeus; species Paralinhomoeus sp. GSCO2_6. The sequence continues at coordinate 64,555 of JASAMY010001632.1, forward strand.
GACAGTGGTGGTCCCCATCCGTTTTCCCTTTGCTTCTTTTCCCCCTTTGGTTTGCCCTTTCCCCAGGATTTTCGAAATTTTTCGTCTATCCGCCATCTTGGATACCGTATTCCGCCGATTACCACACGCTTCGGTTTTCGGTACCGTAGTCTTTTCGAATTCGTCTTATTCGAAGTTACGGTAGTGTCTCTTCCCTCCCGGTACAGTATTCTTCCGTTTACTGCAGTTTTAGGCGGTTGCTTTGAATTTTCCCTTCCATCATGCCGCGTTCGGTTCCGTCACAGCCTCCACAGTGTTGCTATTGCGGACAGTTCACTCCACGCGATGCGTCCACCTGCTCCACTGCTGCTTGCGCGCGACCCATTTGCTCTTCTTGCCTCGACAGCCGCACTGACGCTTCCCACCCATTTTGCGCCGATTGCGCTCCGCCACCCACCGCTTCACCCGCGGCTCCCGTGGCTCCGTCTCCTACCGTCACCCTCCAGGACATTGCCGCTCACTTGTCCAACGTGACGCAGCGTCTTCTGGCCCTCGAACGCAACCAGTCGCAGCTCGCCTCGCAGCACAGCAGCCGACACGCCTCTCGCGATTCCCAACCACAGGGTAGTGCGCACAGCTCTCTGACAGATGGCCCGGCCAACAATTTGGCGGCTCAGACAGCTCCGCCTCCCGTTCCGCAGCACACTCGGTCGAACGCTCCGCCTCTGCAACGCCTTCCCCCCCTGCCTACGCCGTGGAGGACAGCCAGTACGACGACGCGTACGAGACACCGGTCTACGATTCCTACCCCTTCAGTGGCGCTGACGTGGGCGTCAACTCTTTTGTGCCGGCGGGAGGTTCCCGAGGTCGTGGCCCCGCGCGTACACAGACGGCCCAGTCACGAAACGATCAGCGCGCGGCTCACATGCTGCCGCGAGAACGCGCAGATCAGCGACCGCCACAGCAACAAAGACATCAAAGGGCAGGACCGCACGATTTGTCGCCGCCCGAGCAGCGCGACATGAATCAGAATTCCCGGCGTGCGCGAACCAATTACCCGTTGCAGCAAATGCCGTCGGACGTGGATCTTTTGGACGCCTCCGAGTGGCGCGAACAGTTCAGCGTCTATCGGAATTTTCCGGCTCAGCCACAAGGCGGCCAGCCCCTCGCGAGTACGGTGGCGCCTTATGCGCGGCTAGCGCAACCCAGTGGTAGGCAGCGCGGACAGAGAGATGGCCTCCAAGATCACGCTCGCGACGAGGAAGCTGACGCGGTACAGTATGCGCAGCGCGCGGAGGAGAGAGAGAGAGTGCCAGCGCCCGCACGACCACGCGCGAATCCACAAGGCGCTCGCACATCTACGAAACTTGGAGACATTGGCCGCTTCTACGGAGATCCGAGTAAGGACGGCGATGTCACAGCGGAATTGTTCATGCACCGCTTCGCACAGCGAATGCGCTTGGATCGTGTCCCTCAGGAGGAGTGGAGCACCATCCTAGAGTCCTATCTCGATGGAGATGCGGAGTTGTCCGTGTGGCAGCTGCACCAGCAGTCCGGACAGATCGAACTCCCATTCCATGAGATCGAGGAACTGTTGTTACGCTTGTATCGCGTCGACAAGCACTCGGAGGTAGCTTTCATGCAGTTGTCGAATGTCCAGTGGCGCGACGATTCGATTGACACTGTAGTCGCACGCATCAAGCAGCTAGTGCTCAAGGCCTATCCCGACATGATGCCTGAGGCTAGACAGAAGGAAGTGAAGCGTTGTCTGTTGCGTACCGTACCTGCACAGTACCGTACGATTGCCTCGCTTGCCGGTAGGCAGAGTCTGGAGGATCTGGTAGCTGCGCTCACGCACGAACAGGAGTGCGAGGAGGTTCGCCGCTTGCAAGGTGACACACAAGGTAGTGTACCGCAGCGCGACACGCAGGCCATGCAGCCCAGACAGGCAAATCAACAGAACGCAAGAGGCAGAGGCCGTGGATGGTCTGGCGCGAGAGGCCAGAGGTGGTCTGCTCGCAAGGGCCAGAACCAGCAATGGCAGCCCCAGTTCGACAGCAATTGGCAAGAGAACACTCAAAACACGAACCGGTCTTTCTTCCCACCTTCCGCTCCGCCGCAGCAGCAGTTGGCGCTGACCCAACAGTCGCAGACAAGTGCCCCCACGCAGGCTCAAGCGAGTAGTAGGCCCAGGCCTCCTCAGCCGCGCGACGGCACTCCCACCTGTTACAATTGCGGTCAACAGGGTCACTTCATTCGTGACTGCCCCCAACTCAAATCTGGCCAGCAGCGCATTCAGCAGCGCGGGCGTGGCCGCGGCAATGGCAACGGACGCAGTGGTAGAGGTAGGCGCGGTACCGTAGTTGCGAGCGCGCTCAACGCCGATTACTCAGAGGAGCAGGTAGAGCCCTATGTCGAACATCCCCCTGACGAGCAGGAGGACGAAGAAGCTGCCGACGCGCACGAAGAGACGCAAAGCGAATCGTGGCGCGAATTCCGATCGAGCACGTTGAATCAGGTGGTCGTCCAGACGACAGACAAACGGAGGTCGAGCATCCGCAAGGGCAGTGACGTGGTGACTCCCGGCCCCATCCCAACTGCCGAGCTGCAGCTGGATGGACGTCAGAGATTTCGAGTTCTCTTGGACACTGGGGCGGGACCCGCAATTGTCATTGGCGAGCCTACCGCGGAGAGATTGTTCGGACACCTCGCGTACCCTGATTTCAAACGAATGTTGACACAGGTGCCCGACTCGGCAGTAGCACAGTGTAGTGGCGATTCTCTCGGTTTAAGAGGCCAGGTAGAGGTAGACATCACGCTCGAAGGCGTGACCAAGCGAATGCCTGTCCTTATTGCCAAGCACTGGGCCGCGACAGACACGCACGAAGGAGTCATGGGCACGGCCGCCCTCGTTGACTTCGGCTTCAAATTTGTGTCCCCCAGTGGCTACAGCATTATGGGCGAGGTCCCCATTCCTACCAGCCCCGCGCCCCAGCCAGCGCAAACCGAACTCGCACTACCCGACTCAATGCGCAAGGCCTTAGTGCGCGCAGTAATGGACGCCGCTCGACAGTGCTGTGTCGAAGCAGGGTGGATGAATGGCAGTACTGAGGGTTCCCCCAGGGCGTCGCCCCTCCCAGAGTGCAGTGTGGGTCCGAGTAGTAGCAGAAGCGTGTCGTCACCTTCGGGTAAGTCGTCGGCGTGTCGAATCGACGCCGGCCCGGCCGCTGTCTACTGGTTGTCGACAAGGAAGCCCGAATTGGCTCTCCCCCAACCGGCCCAGCTCTGTCACTGGTCTCGAAGGTCCCTCAAAGCCAAGGTGGATCCCCTCTTCATCCAGCAAGTCTCGGACTTCGTCAAGGAGCGCGTCACAGAGTCAGGCCAGGACTTGAATGCGTTACGGTACTTGTTCACACCCAGTGAGGACGTTAGGCAGACTTGGAACCTTGAGGAGGGCCTGGTAGATGTAGAACCCGATGGTACCTTCGTAGTCAGGCGCGACCGGAAGTCGCAGGGAATCGAGAGGCCTGGCGAGGTCCTAGGTACACTACAGGTAGTCTGCGCTAGCCAGTGGAGTGAGTTAGGCAAGCTGCACGAAGATTTGCACGCACTGGCGCCGCTCACTGCCGCTCACATCGACGCCCAATCGTCGCACGCGCGCGTCGCAGGAATCGATTGCCGCGCGCAAACCAAATTGACACAAGCGCGCAAGTCAAAGCTGCACTCCATGCTGAAAGTCAGTCCTGATTTGTCAGATGAGCAGCGCGCGCAGTTCCTCGAAATGATCAACAAGTGTCATTTGGCGTTCGCAGTTGACGATGAAGAATTGGGTGAGTTCGATGAAGTCCCCGCTGAGATCGACACTGGCGATGCTCGGCCGATCGCCTTGCCACTTCGCCGCTTCAGGTACCACGAACGCATGGAGATAGATAAGGCGATCGATAAGTTGCGCGACATGGGAGTGGTCCGCGAGAGCACCAGCGAGTGGGCCTCCGCAGTGGTCCCCGTCGCGAAGCCCGACGGCTCGGTGCGCGTGACCTTGGACTACCGGCAGCTGAACAAGGTGGTTCGTGCCGACAGTCACCCCCTCCCACGGCTTGATGACCTGCTTGAACGGTGTGGTCGATCGTTTGACGGCGAACAGTCGAAGCCCTGTCAGTACTTCACTTCGATCGATCTAAAGATGGGTTACTTTCAAGTGAAGCTACGCGAGGAAGACGCGCACAAAACAGCGTTTCGCACGCATTCCGGTCTATGGGAGTGCTGCAGGCTTCCCATGGGACTCAAAACGAGCGGCGCGATCTTCCAACGCATGATGAACCGCGTGTTCAAGGGCCTGATCGACAATGCTAAGTGCAACGTGTTCGCGTACATCGATGACCTCTGTGTTACCACCGTCACGTTCGAGGAACACCTAGCCATGCTAGAGGAGGTACTCCAGCGACTGATTAAGGCGAATCTGAAGATAAGGCCCGACAAGTGCGAATTCTGCATGCGCGGCATGAAGTTCCTCGGGCACATTGTCTCGTCAGATGGGGTCAGACCCAACCCCGCGCGCCTACAGGGAGTACAGGATTTCCCCGAACCGCAAACGCAGAAGCAGGCAAGGTCCTTTCACGGTCTGTGTTCGTTTTTCCGTCGGTTTGTGAAGCATTTCGCTCAAATTGCCGCTCCCATTGCGAAGGTTTTGAGCGTGCGGAGTGAATTTGCTTGGGGAGAGGAACAGCATGAGGCGTTTGTGAAACTCAAAGCCGCTCTATTGTCTCCGCCAGTCTTAGCCTATCCGAGGTATGGTCAGCCCTGGTACATCATTGTCGATGGCTGTAAGCTAGGCATAGGAGGCGTACTCGCGCAAAAGGACGAACGCGGTCACCTCCAACCGGTGGCGTACATCAGCAAAGGCTTGAACAAACACGAGGGAAATTACGCCGTCGCGGAAATCGAAGCTTTGGCTGTCATTTACGCGCTCAAGAAGTTCGGCGTATACGTTCAAGGCCAGGAGTTGTACGTAATGACCGACAACAGCGCTGTCACGTTCTTGATGAATTGTAAGAACCCGACAGGCCGCTTGCATCGCTGGGCAGTCGAAATCGCCAACTACCAGCCAAAGTTCATCTATCGCAAGGGTTGTCACAATCAAGCCGCTGACGCGCTCAGCCGTTGCTTTGACGACCACACTGCCAGTCCGAACGTGGGGGACGATCCTATCGTCGAAGATCCCTTCTTCGAACTGCAGAAACGCGAACCCAGTGCGATTTCACACCTGTCAGCACGCAGCAGACGAAATGCCACAATAGCTAGCACAGCCGTACCATCTGACGCGTCGATCGAGCAGCGCGCGCTCGCGGAGCAGCGCTCTGATCCTGAACTGGCACGAGTCCTGCGCGACATGGAGACACAGCCGTACGAGAGCGCGTACAAGTGGCGTGGCTACCACATGGTCGACGGCATCCTTCAGTTCGAGACTAAGGATGGCATGCGCAAAGTTGTGCCCGCACAGCTCCGTCGCCAACTCATTCACGAAACGCACTCCTCCCCCATCGGTGGTCACTTTAGCGGAAGACGAACGGCCGAGAAATTGAAACTTGAATATTGGTGGCCCGGTCTAGTCAGTGACGTCATCGCCTTTGTCGACGCTTGCGCAACGTGTGCGCGGCGCACCGGACAAACGAGTCGCGTGCAGACGCGTCTCTCCCCCATTGTTCCGCCCGACAAACCATGGCAATTGGTAGGGATGGACGTACTGACACTGGAGTCAAGCGAGAGTGGTAACTGCAAGGTGCTCGTGCTGCAGGATTACCTCACTCGATTCCTCGTCGCTTACGCCATGCCAGACGAGCAGACGCGCACGATCATTCGGCAGTTGACGACGTACTTTATCCCCAGTTTCGGACTTCCCCAAGGTTTGTTGTCCGATCGAGGCTCGCAATTCACATCGACGATATTCACAGCGCTGCGTAAACAGTTAGGCATTGAGCAGACCCTCACCACCGCCTATCACCCACAAACGGACGGTCTAGTGGAGCGCGCGAATCAGACGCTGCAAAGTATGCTCGCTAAGACCTGCGCTGAGCAGAATTGTGACTGGGACGAGGTCCTGGGTCTCGCGGTGTTCGCGTACAACTGCCAGCCGCACTCGAGTACGAAGCTCAGTCCGTTCGAAGTGTTGACAGGTAGGAAGCCTCAGTTGCCTTCTGCGCAGGTGCTCGCTCGCGTGCCCTCAAAGTACATGGTCGACTCCGAATCGTTCCTCGACAAGTTGCCGCACGTTCTGTCTCGACTTTGGCGCGAGGCGAAGGAGAACATTGTGCGCGCGCAAGAGCAACAGAAAGCCGCACACGACAAACGCATACCGGAGCCACAGGACCAACGCAAATTGAATAAGGGTTCCAAGGTGTGGTTGCACATGCCCGCCGATGACGACAAATTGGGAACGCCTTATTGGGGTCCGTACGAAATCACATCCATTGCTGACACTGGAGAGGCCATGGTGCAGCATCACGCAGGAGGAGATCCCTTTAAAGTATCCTCCGAGCGCCTTCGATTGTGCAAGCCTAGCATGCCATTTGCACCGCCCGTCATAGGTGGTTCTAGCAAGCGTAGACGCCGCCCCCGGAGGAAACGCGTGCATCAGCTGACATTGTCGCCGAGTGGAGCCTCTGCGGGAGGAATTCCCGGCGTTCTCAGTCAAATTGTTGGATCCGCGTCCACCGGGAGTTCGCCTCTGTCTCGCGTAGAGCAAGATGGCGCGGCTCCGCTCAACGCGTGTGAACGTCCGACATGCTATACACTTGTCTATCCAGGTCACAAGGGCGCGATGAGTCGACAGAGCGACGGTTCGGTCCCGTCAGGCCACCACGGCCCCCCTCAGTCGCAGCCCTTCGGCGCTCCAGCCTACCGCCAGCAGCCCCCGCTTCAGCAGCCGGGCTCCGTCTCTTTCGCTGGCCAGCCGTCTTTCCCGCCTCCTTCAGTGGCCTTCCAGGCGACGTCTGGGCCCTACGCCCTGATCAGTGGACAGCCAGTGCAGGGCACTGGGCAGGCGGCACACCTGCCGTCCCTCCACGTCCCCCAGCAGCAGCAGCAGGCGCTCGTCGGCCAGCTCACGGCAAGGCCGCAGTTGTTCGTCAGCGAGGCGACCGTGCAGCTACAGCAGCCTGCACCGCCCGTGGCGCTGCCCCACCTGTTGGGCCCGCCTCCGCCCATCCGCTCCCGTCGCCAGTCCGGTCTGTTGGCGCAACCCGTGCAGTGGACGCGCCCTGTCCAGGCCGACCAGTCGTGGGACTTGGGTTCGCTGTCGTCGGCTCCCGCATCGGTCGTGCAGTCGGTGGACGAGGAGACGCACGCCCACGTGTCGTCATGGCTCACCGAGCGACGACGCCAGGACGCGTGGTCTCGTCACGCCCCTCCGCCCGCTCGAGTCGGTCTGCTGGGCACCCCAAGTCGTCGCACAGCGTCTCGACCTCCGCTCAGTCACCAGCCAAGGATGAGTCGTCCGCCCGCCCGCTCCTTCTCGACCCTTCCGTCGCGAGCGTCTGGCGCCGTCGGGAGAAGTCCTGCACCAAGTCGCGGTGCGAAGCGCGGTGTTCGTGGCGTGGTCGCTATCCGTGGTGCTAGAGGTGCGAGTCGCGCGAAAGCAGTGAGTCAGAGTAGTGAGAGAGGGCGCGGTAGAGGCGCCGGTGTGCGTGGCAGTCGTGGCGCGTCGTTGTCTGTCCCCACTGCCGACCCCGCCGAGCAGCCTGGCCCCTCGCAGACCGCGCAACCCAGACGCAAGCGTAGAGCGCGTAGTGCCGCACGCGCCGAAAAAGTCAAGAAGATCCTCATGGATCAGTCGCCCGCTCGAAGTGGTACAGCCGACTCTTCTGATTCGGACAGTAGCAGTGGCAGTTCCACGAGTTCGTCGAGCAGCGACAGCGACACACAGTATCACACCCGCAGACTAGAGAAACAGGCCCGTATCGTGTTGGACGACACGCAGAAACTCACTCTGCCGTTGCCCAGAGAGTCGCGACTCGAGGCCAACACGGACGAAACATGCGAACGCCTGCGCGCAGTGAGCTCCCAATGGGGCTGCGTAGGTGACACACAGGAAAGCACGCACATAGTCCAGATGCGCGCATTGCTTACCGAAGTGGCAGACGAATTGAAACAACAGAACGTCCCTGACACGAACAGAACGGCTGCGACCGGTAGTTTGGCCGAACGAGACGCGTTGGTCGAGCTGTCGAAGATGGTCACGAGCCCTGTTCAGGACGACGATGACACGTTGTGGATGTCCATGATCGGTGGTCCGGGATGTGTTCGCACCTTTCCCCTAGTGGACCCCATCGTGTACGATGACGCGAAATTCGACGAGTACCCCACACCACCTGGCTGCATCAAAGTCTTTTTGCACAGCCCCCTCGCTCGCGAACTCCCTAGTGACGCCATGTACGAAATTTGGGGCTTGAACGCACACGGTACGGCCGCATTTCCTTCGCTAGAGGACTACGCTCTGCTGGATCCTCTGAAGTCTGGCGAAGAATATGGCCGCGACCAAGGACGCATCGTTTGGGGCTACGAAGTAGGTATGCCGCTCCGCACCCCGCACATTTGTGTCGTGCGCTTTGCCGCTCCTACCACGGAAGGATGGGTCCCCAGCGAAATGCGTAGCGCCGCTCCCGCGCAAGTGCTCCGTCGAGTCGCCCTCAGCCAGAAGTGGGAGAAGTTCATTAGCGACTGCATCGCGTACGCGTACGAGGCCGATCGATTGAAACACCCGGAGTGCCCGAGAAAGCGCTTGTGGGGTGACGTGACGAAGTGGTCCGACCGCTACGTCTACTTGTGTCGCCCGCTCAACGCGCAACTCGCCGCTGGCCTCCCGCCGCTTTTGACCGAAATGAACGCGACCATGCGCTTTGCCGTCGAGTACCGAGTGAAAGGCCACGCCTTCCAAGTTCTCCGCGAACGCGTCAGCGAGGAAGTCGTTCGCGCTGGTCTTGTTGACGCGCACGACATCCGTCGAGAGCTCGACGCGTGATGCCAAGAACAAATAGAGCGCATCCAGAAAGAGGCACGCGAGACGTACGAAGAAGGAAAACGCGCCGGACTCGCAGCGTACGACGAAGGCCGCGACAAGGGCGTTGTCTCTCGCTCTTTGGTCGGTCTCACAGGTCCCGCACGCCGAGTCGAGCGCAAAAAGATCAACAGACAAGCGAGCCGTAGCCGCCCCCGCGGACGCGAACAGCTGCTCCAACAACAGCAGCCGCCCACTGTCGCTGCGCTGCCCACCCAGGAATCGGTAGTGGTCATGCGCGAAGAAGTCGACATGGACGTGAGCATGCAGCGCGTCGGTTCGCAAGTCAAAAACGAGGAACACATGGACACCAACACACAGAGCACGGGTGATGCCGAGGAAGTGTCGTATGGCGGTTTCGGAATCCCGCCTCGCCCACGCGCCAGTGTTGACGCCCGTCGGACGGAAGGCTCTCAAGCCAGCTCGTCCGGAGAGGCCGCCGCTGGGGGCGAGGTTGACTCCGCCATGGTGGGGGCCGAGGACGCAGGCGCTTCGGACCATGTGGTGTCCGAGGAGAGCCGGCGCGCACCACCAGAAAGCGGATCAGCATCTCTCGACGACACCGGCAACCCCTACGCATTCCGTGACGACGTGGCGCGCAATTACATGAACTATTTCGACCCGCAACTCATTCCGCCGGATCCCACGGCGAACGAAGCAAAATGGCGCGCTCGCTTACTAAGTCGGCCCACCAAGGTCGCCGGTTCACTGGCCGAGGACTTGCACGCGTGGCTCCGCGCCGCCCCCAGTTATGCGCCAGCGCCACCCGTGAAGGTTTTGGGTTCTCCGTCAAGCCGTAATAGCGCCTCCGACCTAGCCTACCTGCAGGTCGCGTTGAAGCTTCTCGAGTCTTACCAACCAGCGGGAGTCGATTTCTTCATGTTCGATTGCGAATGCGCCAACGCCGGCATTCCCTACCGCAAATGGAAAGGCCGCTTGCAACGTCACTACCCCAACGCACCCACCAGCAGTTCGAGTAAGGGCCAGTTCATCACCCACCTGTCGATCAGTGGCGTGTACGGTCCCACATTGGTGCTCGACTTGCGCTGGCACTACAAGATCATCACCGCCAACGATGGAACGCAGTTTCGGCGCATCGCGCTGCCCGAGTGTCTCCAGGACTTTTTCAATCGCTACATCATGATCCACTGGAGCCCGGCCGACCCGCTCGCGTTGCACCGCACGTTTGGTCCCGAGGCCGTCTACCACATGCGGTTCTTCGACCTCCAGCTGTGGAACCAAAACTCCCCCCTCGGTCCCGGCGAGTTCCCCCGCAGCGACGATCCGCGAGGTCTGTCTGATGTGTGGAGGTTCGTCTCGAACTCCTCGCAGGACATCGATTTGGCCGACACCTCCAAAATTTATGGCGACGCATGCGATCTACCCGACATGTTTTTGGGCATGCACCACCACCCCGCCAGCGTGCAGGAGGATCTGCGACAGTATAGCGCGGCAGACGCCAACGCTTTGTGGGTCATCCTGACCGCGCAGTGCCTCCACACGCACATCGAGTTTACTGGCAAACGAGTTGACCCCGCAGCCAAAGGAGTCGCGCGACACATTCGCTTGCGATGGCTCCAATTCGTTCGGTCGCGCGCAGACGTCTTTCGCGCGCAATGGCAGCGAAATTTCGCCCGCCCCGTCCCCCTCGCGCGAGACGACCCGAGCGAGGACGCCGACGTGCGCAGTGGCCTGGACGAGCTGCTGAAAGACCACGTCCACCACACCGCGCACCTGTTCATCCACACCTACTTTGGCGCGAACCCGAAGAATGCCCACTTCCGAGTCTGGATTCGAAACTGGACGCAGCACCTCCGCGCGCCCATTCAGACGTTGACACGCGCACTCCACTGCCAGATGCAGACCTACCCGCGTCCCGAGCAGCGATTCCACATGTGCGCCATGCTCTGCGAGAACTGGCCCATGATGATGCTCAATTACGTGATGCGTGAGTACGTCTCCGTCCCCAACGCACGCAATCTATTCGACTTGCGACTTGTGGTTTCGGACGCGCGCGACGCCATGATCACCCTCTGCGTGCAGATCAGTCGTGGCGAGCAGTTGCGCATGTCCGAGCGACAGACCACCGCTATGAGGGCCCTATCTTTGTCTATTGCATTTTGGGAAATCAACGCAAATCTCTAGGTAGAATCGCAATGCATTTCGCAGCTGAACTCGAAAATGCAAGCAAAAATCGATTGCGAATTGCGAAACGTTTTGAATCCGCAGTCGACGGAGATTGCGACTTACGATCCAACTTGGAATCTCCACATTTTATCATTGAAGCGACTGCGGTTTCAGATGGACATTCAACCCGCAATCGCAGTCAACTGCGGATTAGGATCCACTTTCAAGTAGACGTTGTACCAATCTATCCCAAAATCTGACCACTGCAACTCAGCTTTCAATTTCAAATCTGCCAAAAAACGGCTAAATTGAGACAATGTCCAAAATCTCCCTTCAAATTTAACCATTTTTTGCGTCGACTTGTAACTGAGTCCCACCTCTCAAAATGCGTGCGGTTGCAGACCCCGTTGTTAGTCGTATCTGTAGATGCGACTGCGAATTCAGCTTGAATCCAAAACTGCAGTCGAGAACAGTGCTGGACAGTTACAGTAACTGGACTAAATAAAGCCGTCCAAGCCAGAAATCGTGTTTTACAAGGAGGAAGTCCGAGGAACACACGTGTACGGGAACCCTGTGTACTGCGTATACACAAAAAGTAATGAGTTAAACTAATTAAGAACTATACTACTGTTAATTAGTGTAAATAACACACAATTGTGAGGCTTTCGTTCGCATTGTGCCGCCTTTCCTCTTGCAACTGACGCAAAATCGCACAACAAAAATGAGCACTGATTCTGTACGCGCGACAAGAGAATTGAGTTCGATCAAAAAGAGGAGGGTGTCAAGAATGGGTGGCGTGTGGGCGTTGTTGGCGGTGGCAAGGAAGAGCGCGATGGCGCCCCCCGAGGCTCTCGACGTAGGCGGAGAGGCGCCGGTCGCCGGCCACGGCAGCGCTGCGGCGGTCGGCCAACGAGAGGGTCGTCACCGCAGCGCTGTTCTTGATGTCGCCCACCAAGTAGCGTAGCGGCGGCTGTAGCTAAACAGTCGCAATGCATTCCGTGGATCAGTTCAGTCGACAACAGACGCTGCAAGACACGCTCACACGTACCTCTAAGCATGACGGATCAGTCGATTTTCACTTCCAAAATCGGCGACCAGCGCGTCTCACAGGCCGTACTTTCGCACAACTGGCGAGTAGACTTAGAGGTCACTGAATGGAAATTCTGGCATGCAACACACGCACACACACACACGCACGCACCCACACACGACACGCCATTCATTTGCATCGCATGTATGCACACATGTTCCTGGAGGGGGGGGGGGCGCATCCACGCACGTATCTACATGCACGCACGCATGCCAAGCACGAACGCACGCACGCACGAACGCGCACAACAACTGACAAGCAGACTTCACTGAATGGGAATTCCCGCATGGAAAACACACACACACACACACACGCACGCACGCACTCACACACAGACACACACACATGGCATGCCATTCATTTGTGCATATGCTGCATGTTCCTTGGAGAGGGAGGGGGGGGGGAGCGCCCGCACCCCACCAATATGCGAATAAATAGAAACACCCGCAAATGCCGCCCCCAAACGTGAACAAGCCAGTCGGGTTCAAAGAGCATACCGAAGTGCTGGCCGCGGGAAGTCGTGCAGTTGCGCTCTGAGCTGCGCGGACTCGACTCGCAGTTGCTGCATCTCGAACTGCTCCAAAGAGCCCGAGCGCGTCCAAGGCGCCCCTCCGCCTCCGCCCCCCCCCCCCCCCCCCCCCCCCCCCGGTTAGAAGGGAGGGCGCCGCCGCTCAAAGAGGCCGACTTCAAGAAGAGAGGGAGGGGGGGGGGGGGCGGGCGGCCCCCCCTTTTTTTTTTTATTCTACTTTTCAAACTACAGGGCAGACGCAGGAGAGAAGGGAGAACAGAAGGGGAGGGAAACCAAACGGAAAGGGCGACGCGCACCGCCGCGCGCGACACCGACGTCGAGGGCGTCGGCCACCTGGGCGCCCTGGGAGCCAACGAGCACCCCGGCCCCGACGGCGCGCCGCGGGGCCGGCACCGGGCGCGAGAACGGAGGCGTCAAAGTGTGGAGAGGGGGGAGGAATTTTTAAATTTGCGCCATTTTGCGTGTTTTGGGATTTGCGTGTTTTGGCGGGTTACTGTAGGTTACAGTAACGCGCAAATTTAAACCAAACCGCGGGAAAAGTTGGTTTCTGTGGTGGGTTACTGTATCGCGCAAATTTGAACCCAACCGCGGGAAATTTTAATATTTTATTTAATTTATTTAATTTTGTTTAATTTTACTCAAGTTTAATTTAATTCTATTTAATTATAATGTGATCAGAGTGAAGTGATCAGAGTGATTGCGCGTGATCTGTGTGAGTCGATAAGTGATCAGTGTGATTGCGCGTGATCTGTGTGAGTCGAAAAGTGATCAGTGTGATTGCGCGTGATCTGTGTGAGTCGAAAAGTGATCAGTGTGATTGCGCGTGATCTGTGTGAGTCGAAAAGTGATCAGTGTGATTGCGCGTGATCTGTGTGAGGCGAAAAGTGATCAGTGTGATTGCGCGTGATCTGTGTAAGGCGAAAAGTGATCAGTGTGATTGTGTAGTGTTATTTGGGTATGATCCACGCTGTCTGGGTAAAATGTTCACGTGCTTGCGCATGTGTCTGATGCATGGCGTGATTAGACACAATTTCTGTGTATACTAATCACTAAACACAAGACCCATTGCAGGTCGTTGCCGCCATCGAGACGGATTGAGGGCGGATCGGACAAGTCGATCTGAATATCATAAACGTAGCTGGCGCTTCTTTGCTGGTTGTGGACCTGATCGTGACAGTGTTGAGCAGCTAGATCGCCTGGAGAATTCCATGTTTAACTTTGTTGAGAAGTTTGGGAATTGAGGATGTGCCATGAGTTGTTGCCAAGAAGCAGTCTAAAAATTGATGTACGATTTTGATCACGTGCCTGTAGCTGTACCTGATAGTCGCTGCTGGTGAACTCTGTGCAAATGCAGTTGATTGTTGAAGATTCGATCTCTTGAAGCAAGGTGAATGGCTGATCGAACGCGCATTGTAAAATACCCACAACTGTGTCCTTGTTTATCGCCAACTTCTAAACAAAAAAAGCAATCGGGATAAAACACAAAGAACAAATTTGTTACCGTGAGTGCCTCCATTTTCAGTTGAGTCAATCCAAAGAAGTCTGCTAGAGCGAATAGACGTGGAGGCGGGAGCATTGGCACTTTGTTGGTGTATATGTAGTGCAGCATTTGTTCGATTTCCTAAAAGTGTTAGTAAGGTTGAATGTATGTATGCTCCGGTATGTAGGACCTCCGGGTCGCAGTCAAAGAGCAGGCATATTGACGTGTCCGATTGATTGATGGCCGCCGCGAGCATTGAGCTTCGTATGTGAAGAACGGACTAAACGTCACTACGATGAATACTGCATTGACTGTAACTGATCACAGACCTTGTGGACACAGAACCGCTGGCCGACGAGTTGTCCACGTTCAGAGTAGAGCGTCATGCCCATGTCAAACAGTTGATTGAAATTAACTTCCTCCTCTTGGTGAGGGATTCGTTCACTGCCGTCACTGGCACTCGTCACCCTCCGCCCACAGTTGTCGATTGTGAGCATGTACTCGTCGAGTTGGCCAGCATTGATGCTACTGCACTCCTCAGGACCGAGCACGCCGTCTCTGAGCACCACTCGCGGGGCAGGCTGACCTCTCTGCCACTTGAGTGCAATTATGGTGAAGTCAGAGAAGTTGCCCGATCTCAACACTGCCTCCATTTGTTCGGCATATGTCGCGTTGTCAATCAGATCGAGTTGAATCGGAAACATTGTGCAGTGCTCGTATGTATGTTACAAAGATGTAAGCGCTGTCACACGGTGCTACACGCTCTTATCAGCTACCAAGTTCAAACGCGTACACTGTCATGCGACTTTTGTGGGCGTTGCGCAAGTCATGAGTCCCGTCTCTTATCAGTTGCCAACCCGCTCGCTACACGTCTTCAATTTGCGCACGACACAGCAAACACAGTGAGGTGAAAGCGAAAACGAAAGTTGCAATACAAGCAGGGCAAATTGAGTGAGATTTTTTATTGCATGTAAACAGGAACATTTGTCATTAGAAAGTTTGTAAAGAATGATTGAGCAGCGTCCAGTAGAGCGAATCTTGTATAGTCATTCAGAATGCCGGCTGCGTATATCAACGATAGTGATGAGGAGTCGATCGTGGTGGATGCTGCCAGCGATGAAGAGCAACTACTGGAGGATGCCGCTAGCGATGAGGACCTGCTGGACCAAGATGAAGCTGAAGAGCTCATCTTCGGTGGCGAATCATACACCCCAACGGAGCAAGATGACTAGTATGCATGGAGTTTACATGCACTGAACATTGACCATGCATTGTCTTTGCAGCACTCTCATGATTGCTTCCGACACGACAAACGGCTGCAAGTTTTGCCAGACGAGCATCGGCAACCCGTCAGAGGCAATGAAGCACGCTGTCGACTGCAGAGAACGTCGTGATGGCAGGAGGTGCGAGCGCGAGTGTCACTGCATCGATGTTTATGAGTTTCAACATGATTCAGACCACTTCCTCAAGTGTCCGCCCAAGAGAAGTATCAAGCGAGGGTTGTCGAATCCAACTTTGAAGAGGGTCTCGTTGCTTACATGGAGCGCAAGCAGCGAGAAAAGGAGCAACTAGACTTCAACGTTCCGACAAGTGAGCTTAGGTATTTTCTAGTGAACCTCTTCAGCATAACCTGTTGTTTAAGCACTACTCAATGCAAGATCGAAGTACGCTGTGTCCTTTCTTAAACAGAAGGACAAATCCAAAATCCCGGCTGAAGAGACCATCTTCCACTGCATCTACCGACACAAAGAGCAGGTGGAGGGCAAGCACAAGAACCGTGATAAGCTTCGATACGAGGCAGAGCGGAGAGCAAAGGCTGCGGCTAGCGAATGGTTCGAAAATTCGCCAAGAGAAACGACCAGGCCGTACGACGAAGACGAACTTATCGAAGTGGCCAATGCGACCAACTCCACACTCTCAGTCCTTCGAATTCTGCCAGACGACGACAGCGACTTCGTAGTTGAGGAAGTTGGCCCAAATGAAGAGGACACAACAACCGTCGTCTTCCACAATGGACGGTACCACTTGATTACCAACCCAGTGAAATTTGGGCGAGGAAACAAGTGCGAGATCTGTGGGATGGTCGTGCTGAACCGAAACGTCAGCCGCCACGAGGGACTCTGCAAGTTCAAGAGGGAGAGCAAGCCAGGGCGAGCCGGTGCGCCCAGCCAAATCAAGTTTGGGAGAGCAGGCCAAAAGTACAAGCGGAAGCTTACTGTCTTCGAACGATTGAAGCAACAAGATCTGAGCTTCGTCGACTTGGACCCGAAACTGTTCGAGCCAGCCGTCATAACGTTTGACGTGGAAACATCATTCTGCATGGCCAAGTTCACGGACAAGGACTTCGACTTTGGCACACACATCCAGCCGTTGGCAGTGCACGAGCTCTACCACGTTGCGTTTGCAATGAAGCTCAGCAATGACCATCAGAAAGTTGGCTGCATTCGGCTCCGTGACGTCCAGCCGGGCCAGAGCTTCTCCGAGCTGCTGGTGAAGCAGCTGCTACTCTACCAAGCCGAGACAGAGCGGATGAAGACGGAACAGCTGGCCGACGTTGTGGATGCCCTGGAGTCACTCCTGCAGCGACCATACTTGAAGAAATTCCAGAAGCGAGTGCTGACCAAGCTCCTGGAAGATCTAAAGGCCAACATCCGTCAAGTCATCGTCATGGGATTCAACAGCAGTCGCTACGATCTCCCAGTTTTGGTGAGTGTTCGGCACAGTGAACAGTGAGTCGAACACGTAGTTCAGATCGGTGACGGCTTCCTCTTTCACCTGGTCAAATTGGACAAGGCAGCTTCGGTTTTGGTCAAGGGCACGGCCTACCTACAGATCGTCTCCCACCGACTGAAGTTTTTGGATTTCTCCAACTACTTCAGCAAAATGTATGTACACAGTGTACCTACATGGTATACAAAAGTTAAATATTCAGGACGCTGCGCAGTCTCCTCAAGACGTTCGACGTGCCGCACCTGAAGGGGGAGTTTCCCCACGAGCTCATGAAGGACATTGGGAAGCTGGAGATGGACGTCGAGCAGTTGCAGCCGGACGACTTTTACTCGTCCATCTCGGCCAGCAACCAACTGGAAGACGGCGGCACAGACAAGGTCGAGCGCCTGCAGCAGCTCAAGCAAGAGTGGCGCGAACTGGGCGTCAAAACGCTGGAGGATCTCTGCGTCGTCTACAGCTACGGAGACGTCGAGCCGCTCTGCGACGTTGCCCACCGCATGTGCATCATGTACAGCGAACAGTTCAAGGTACAAACTGCTACGGTTGAAATTGAATACGGTTGAAATGTTCAGATTGCTATCGACGTATTTCACACGTACGTCACATTGCCTGGGCTGTCGCTGTCGCACACCATCTCCAACATGGAGGCAGGCGCCCACTTCCGCCTGGTCAACAAGGAAATTTACTCGAAAATGAGGAGGGGAATTCTGGGCGGAGTCACCTGCCTCTTCAAACGTATGCTGACAGTAAGGTTTATCGTTTAGGACATGTGTTTATCCAACATTAGGACACTGCAAAAACGGCGAGACGGTCATTAATGCGCACCTAAATGCCAACAACCCTGTGGCACGACACCAGCGCGGTGACGACGCCAATGCACTCTATCCGACGTCTATGGCCGATGAAATTCTACACGGGCCATTCTGCATCCGTCGGAAGTCGACAGACTTTGAGCAGGAGTGGTTTGGGCGCAAAGATCGCACCGGCAATCGCTGCTACATATGGCTGGCCATGAGAGAGCTGGAGCTGAAGAAGACGCATGGGAAAGACTTCACGATCAGGACCAACCTGTCCGATCAAGAGCAGCAAGTCTATCTCACGGATGGCACCCACTACCGTGTGGATGGATTCGCCAGCGTCTTCGAGCCAAAGCTGCGAAGACGGTGTCGACTGGTCTTTGAATACCTGGTATGCGCTGCAAATTGGCGCCTAACCGCTTAACTGTGCGTGTGCTTCAGGGTTGCGGAAACGGCGGTCACGGATACTGTCCAGAGTGCCGAACTCCAGCGAAAGAGCAGGAGAAAGTGGGCGGTGGCAAAACCCAGGGCGATCTCAGAAGAGAGACCGAAGAGCGGATTGCGCTCATTCAAATGACGCACTGGGACGTCACGGTTGAGACCATGTGGGACTGCAGGTGAGAAGAGTCGTGACGTCTGTAGCAGTTCAGCAGCGCAGATTTAGGTTCAAAGCCCAGCTGTGCAACGATGCAGCCACGCGAGATTTCGCCCAGACCTACCAGCCCATGAACGTTGGGCAAGAGACCTACTTCAGCGAAGAACGACTCCTTGAAGACGTATTGGCCGG
This sequence comes from Paralinhomoeus sp. GSCO2_6, assembly GCA_030248085.1. Taxonomy (NCBI): domain Eukaryota; kingdom Metazoa; phylum Nematoda; class Chromadorea; order Monhysterida; family Linhomoeidae; genus Paralinhomoeus; species Paralinhomoeus sp. GSCO2_6. Next base: position 83,126 of record JASAMY010001632.1, read on the forward strand.
TCATCTGAATGGCATGATCCAGTGAGTGTTTTTTTGGATGATGCACTACGCTTGCTAAGCATATGGTTCAGGCTCAAAATGGCCATCCCGCTGGAGTTTTGGCACAAGTTCTCCACCTTTCCGCCCTTCTTCAATCGGATGAAAATCCAAAAGAGCCACAAGAGCAAGTACGTCGTGGACTACGAAAAGAAGTACAAGCTGGACAGCAACAGAACGCAGGAGTCGTTGGTGCCGTCGTTCTTCTTCAAGGTTGATTTTTCGTTGTTGTTTTATTGGTTGTATGTATGTGTTGCATTATAGGGCAACACCAGCTGCTATGCGCTTCGGAAAACGTTGGCGCTCATCCACGAGCGAATTAAGCCAGCCAAAGTCATCATCTTTCAAGTGGAGCTGCTGGTTCAGTTTCGCTCGTCCAAGATCCTCGAGTCGTACGTCAACGAGCTGTGCTTCAAGCGATTCCTCTACGATCAGGACGGTCTCGTGCTGCTGGCAATGACAATCAAGCTGCTAGCCAACAGGTTAATTCCCCCCCTTCTGCACTAATGTTAATTAAAAGTGTTCAGTGCATATGGCAAGTCAATCCTCAACTTGCTGAAGCTGCACAACTTCAAGTTGGTGCAGGGCAAGGACGTGAGCAAGGAAATGTGCAGCGTCAACTTCATCGACTGCTATCCCGTGGGAAGCAGTGAAAACAAAGACGCGCTCTACCTTGTCAAGTACAGAAAGCAGCGAACAACAATGAACCTTCCAATTCAGGTGAAACTGACACTTCCCAATTACACACGAAATACAACGAGTGCATTTACAGCTGGGCTACTCTATCCTGGTCAACAGCAAGTTCCGACTGATCGACTACGTCTACAACTTCCTGGACAAGGTTATGGACAGTGACCGCTCGCGCTACGAAGTGCTCTATTCCGACACAGGTTTGCACGCACGCACGCACGCACGCACGCACGCACGCACGCACGCACGCACGCACGCACGCACGCACGCACGCACGCACGCACGCACGCACGCACGCACGCACGCACGCACGAGAACTTGCAGACTCAGTCTACTACGCGCTGAGCGGCAGCTCTCTGGAGGAAACTGTCCCAGAGCACAACCAACAGTTGCTGACCAGTCTGAAAGAAACCTACCACTGCGACCCCAAGATCCCCTTCCAAGAGAAAGAGAAAGGAAGGTGGAAGCAGGAAGCGGAGGTCACAAGATTCGTGGGACTGACGAACAAGGTGTACACGGCCGACACGGTGGGCAAGAAGAAGAACAAGACGTCGCTGCGGGGCACGATCAAGAGTCAGCAAAAGCCGGCTACCTTCTCCACAGACAACTTCTTCGCCGTGCTCGCTCAAGAGAAAGCACCGGAGCGCCTACAGAACAAAGGTTTTCGGCACCAAAAAGGCACCATGTACACGTACACGGCTGACAAGATCGCTCTCTCTGCTGGAGTCTACCTCAAGAGATGCATTCTTGAGGACGGCATCCACACCTGCTCCATTGAAGAAATGCTGCTGGAGCGGATGAAAGCAGAAGGCAAAAATCCAACCTGGCAAGACATCTGGTTGGAATACTTTGCCGAGCCACTGAACGCACCGATCGACAGCGACGGCGAAGACTCGGACACTGAAGAGCAGGCCGAGGACAAAGTGCTGCAAAACCTCAAACAAATTGAGAAAAAGACCAGCGACAGGCCAAAGACCGCAAAAACAAAACAGAAGATCCAACCGAAACCACGAGCTCGGACACCAACGCCACCTCCACCTCTGAATCTGGACAGTCCGTCGCCGCCGCCAAAAGCCCCAGAGACAACTGAGCTGGTGGCCATGAAGAGGGTGACGTTCGACGGAGAGGGGCGGGTCAAACACACGGTCATGCCCGGCTGGTTCGTGGACCGATGCGTCGAGCTGGGAGAAGTGGAGGGATTCACAGCTGCCTACAATGGCACCACAAGATTCTGGTCGCCTCAGTGGGCGCTGGAAAAGCGCTGGAATCCGTTCTCCAAGGAGCGACCGCACCCAATGGACAACCCACGAGCCATATCCCCAGCGAGAAATCTGCAAGAATTTCTCGACTATGTCGACAAACAAGCACCCTTTGAGGGAGATGAAGAGCCAGCCGCTCCAGCAAGGCAACGCCACGCCAGCGTCTCTGAGCTGGACGACGACGAAGTTTTTGAAAGTGAGTGGACTTTTGCATTGTGTTCCCCTAATTTTCACCACTTTAGATGTGCTGGAAACCATGAAGCAGCTGGCTGCAGCACCGGCCAAAAGAAAGAGACAAGCGCCAGCGAAGCGGTCGACCAACAAGCGAAAGCCGCGAGGAGCAGCCCGCTTCATCCACTTTGAGGTGGAAGTTTCCGGCTCATCCGCGTCGAGTGATGAAGACGAGCGTGAGTTGGACAGCTTCATCGACGATGGCCTCATTGACAACCACGTCGAGAAGATGACGGCGAGCAAGCACGCGGCCAACTACCTAATCGGACCGGACTTTGGTAATTTTGCACGTGAGAGATTGAGCCAAATTCTCGTGCATTGCAGACACAGAGGACGCCGACAACGCAGAGAGCGCAACAGAGCGTGAGTCACTGGAACATGTTTTAACAGTGTGCGAGGTTGACACTCTAGTGTATGGCCTGCCTGCACTCTACGAGTCGGCGATCACCAGCGAAACGCGGCTCAAGTTTCAACCGCCGTCTGCCGAGTGGTTTCAAGCGGCGACTGCAGCGCTGGGCCTGAGTTCAACTGCTCAACCAGCTGGGCCAGCGCATACGTTCGGTGTTGGTCAAAAGCCGCAGAGAACGATCTCCGTGGACGGCGATGGCAACTGCATGTTCCGTGCTCTCTGCCACGCGATCACAGGTGATGAACAAATTTCCGATCATAGTTCACATACATACAGTTGTAGGCTCGGAAAGCGAACACGCAGCGCTACGATCACGGATCTGCGAGCAACATCGCGAGCAAGGCGACGTGGACCGAGCGGAGCACATGCAGCAGCCAGCAAAGAGAGCAGAGCAAGTAGAGCTCTACGGAGATGACCAAGATCTACAAGCCGCCTCGTCACTCCTCGGAGTGGCGATCTCCGTCTACTGGGCCCATCCGCACCAACTGGCCAACGGCACTCAAGTAGACGGAGTGTGGCAGGCTTATCTCCCTACTTGCCCTTCTGCTGCGAATCTCACCAAATGCGAAGGCGCATTGTACATACAGTGTGTGAACAACAACCACTACCACGTTGTTTATTCTGTGATTTGATCGATGTTGGATGTTGGTCATGATTAAAAAAACTGGATTTTTTTCAATGTACACGTCACACTTTACACATTGCGATAAGCTTACTTATGGGGAGAGCGTGCGAACAGTCTGCATCTAGCACTGCACTTACACCATACAATCGCGACATTTGCCTTAGGTAAACCAAATAATACAGCACGCGCCCTAAGTTAACTGAATCGGCAAACGCTGCTTGTTTGACCTGTGCCAGCTCCTCTGGCTTCACCAGTTCAAGGTCGCCAATGGTGAGGGTCGTGCACAGCTGCAGCAGCACTGCGCTTGGCCTTGTGCGTTCTCCTTGTTCTCCTCCGCTGAGGATGTATTCCACCTCTCGGTGGGAAAGTTGCTTCTACACAGGCAAATACATAACACGTAGGTACGTGTCAGCTGTCGCCTATACCGCTTGGACATTGGTGGCCGTAGTTTCGCCGCTTGAAGGTCTTGAAGAGTGGTCAGCGGCGACATTCGTACCTTGCGCAGGAAGGCGCCACACGGTGTCTGTGGCATGCCGCTCCCGTCCTGGCGCATCATCTGCACGCGGAGAAATTGGTGTGAGAACTTGTTTCAGCTTACCAAGCCAGCTTACCAAGCCCATTGAGAGCTCCTTCTGAGACGCCGCGTAAAGGATCGCGACCTTCCTCAGACCCAGCCGAAGTATGAGGCGCCTGAGAGAAATTCATGTTCAAGTTTTTAACAAAAGCAAATCACCAACTTGAAAACAAGAATGACATCGTCATTCCCCTCTTCTCCCATCATCGTGGCAAGCTGCTCAGCCTTCTCGGCGGGGGTACCAACGAGGTTTTCAACAAATGACGACATGGTAGTGAATTTCAGAGTTGTGAATGCAGCTCAGTTCTCTGTTATGTAACAAGTGGCTAGACAAGTTTGAGCGTGTTATGCAACTTGTCTGAATCCGTCTATTGATAAGACAACCGCCGCGCGTAACGTCACATGGTGTCATGGTCACCAACGTAGCACGTGCATTTACTTCTCATGTTTACTTAGTGCCCCCGCGAGACAGAGGGAGGCTCTCAATTTCACAACGGCTTGACAGAAGTGACCATGAGTCATACATGATGTCATATTTGACCAATCAGCGCATGGTAAAAGAGAGCGGACGCGCCGACCCGTTTAAACTCGTTTACTGATAAGGCAACTGATGCACGTGACGTCACATGGCGTGACCCTATTTCGCAAAAATGGTAAAGGAAATTGTAACATGGGCAATTGCGCCAGATGCATTCCAACCACGAGCCAATGGTGGTGACAATTCGTCGTATTCTCTCTTTGCAAACTATGAGACAAGAATTGCGCCAAAATCATCAGCACCACTACACAGCGGCATTTTTGTTTCTCGCATAACGCCTGGCTGGCGGCTAAGAATGCTGCAGAGTCCCAGTCTGTGTGCAAAAGGCATTTGGACATCATTGCAAGAACCCGCTGATGAACGACCTTCTGCTATTGTTCTGCAAGCAATCAACACTACTGACAGCGAGTTTATTGTGTCCAAGTACCAAGAAATTGGACTTATGACCATGGAAAAGAAAATTCCGTTTTTTATTACTTGGACAAAGTAAGTACTGTCTTTTAAATTTTTAAAAATTATCTTTAGCCAATTCAGTGCTGAACCAAGCGTCATCAGCACGGACCAAATCAGTCAATGTGACTCGTTTATAACTCAAGCAGCAACCAATTTTCAAAGCTGGGAGCAAATTGCTACACCACAACCAGTGAAAAATGCTCAGTGATCATGATAAAAGTGAACTACGGAAACTGTACCTATACTCTGAGACTGCGTTTTCTGGTGCTCGAAAATTTGCTCGTCATGTCAAACCAAAGTTTCCGTCTGCGTCTCAAAAAGAAATTGCAGACTTCATTATGCGCTTTTATCCCTACAGCTTGTTTGTTCAAAAACCAACACGAACATTCCACAAGGGCTACATTAGCAAACGTTACACAAATTTCTCCCCAAAATTAGGTGGAACTGTTGTGTCGGATGTGCTATTTCTCAAATCTACTGGATATTATGTAATTTGCTTTATGGACGCATTCTCTCGTCGTGTCTATCTCTTTCCTGTAAGGCGACTGTCTGGCGAAAGAGTTGCTCAGTTTCTACAAGAAGTTCACCAAAATCTCGGCTCAATACGCACACTCTTTACAGGTATACATGCAAAAACTGCACAACGTTGGCCACCACTGTATGTTTAGACAGAGGAAGTGAGTACCTCAACAGCGCTGTTGCCCTGGTGCTCAACAAACTAAGTATTAGGCACGTGACAACCAGTTCAAATGCTCAAAACAAAGTGCCCCAAGCTGAACGGCTGAATAGGACAATTCGTCTCATGTTTGGGCGTTTGCGTCATTCACATACCTATACCAATGCGGCCAACGCAATTCGCCGAATACAACAGAGCTTGAATGAGACAGTGAACAGCTCAACTGGACTCAAACCAAATGAGACAACAGATGCTCATGCTCCACAAATTTTGATTAGAGAAAGATTAAAAAGGCACAAGCAATTGTCTAGTGTTGGGGAAGAGCCAGCTGTGTATGCAGTTGGTCAGTTAGTGCGTTTACGCTTGCAGAAGAAAGTTTTTGACAAAACAAACATCCCTGCACTCTCAACAGCGGTGTATAAAGTCGTATTGGTGCTAAATTCGATCCCAGCGCCATCATACAAAGTTCAAAATATAAGTACAGGGCAGATTCTTCAAGAATCATTTCCACAAAATCAGCTCAGTCCACACGTAGAAGATGCTGCAGCAGCCATTTGAAGGTGATTCATTCAGTCTGGTGCTATCACCCACAGACCAGAATTGCATTTCACAAACGGTTTGCAAGTACCGTTTTGAAAACTTGAAAACAACAAGGAAATTGGATCTGAGCAAAGGGTGAGCCTAATTTTAATTTTGTTTTTTCTCATTTTATCTTTTTTAGGTGGGAAGTTGCAATAAATGACATTTTTATTACTGGCACTCTTCCACTGAAAACAAAACCTTTTGAATTCTTCTACAAATTGATTGGTGATGAGGAATTTGTGCGGCTACATCCTGACGAGCATCCCACCTACACTACTATAAAAATACCCACTCTTTATTACGACACAAGGAAAGGTTTTATCCATTCACTGCATTTTGCTCTTCCCGAGGAACTTGCAGAGAAGGTGGAAATTGTGTTTGATCAAAACGGAAAATTCTATTTTTCAATTGAACCTGGTGTTGATTTCCTTCTGCCATCAGACATTGCGCGCATTATTGGCATTGAAGACCGCAGTCACGCCCTTGGCTACATACGAGTATCAAGCACAGAAAATTTTAGAGAAAATTCATCACCACAATTTGACTACAGTCCAGTGCTAATCACATCGGACATTGTTGGCTCAAGCGGATACAATTCTAACATAATTCAGCGTCTTGGTCTGCTCAAATTTCACCCATATAAAAGGTCAAAAATTAGACCAGTTTATTTTGAAGTCATTAAAAACGACTTGTCAAGTTTGGAACTTTCGTTGTTGTTTGCTGACACGGGCGAACTGTTGCCTGTAATCTCTTCACCTACAAAATTTGTGATTGAACTGCGATTTCGTAGAAGATTTGCAACACGATTGTGAAATGTTTTCTGCTGGAATTGGGCAAATGACAAAGCGAAAAAAGTCAAAGTTTTCAACTTATCCAAATGATGCAGTGTTAGATTCTCAAGAGACGGCGGCACGATTGCGGCGCACATATGGTATTTAAGGTGAGGCAACGAGTGCAGTTTGTCATTTGT